>JABUQX010072930.1:22500-27500 GCA_015478945.1 Trachelipus rathkii
ATATTTCAAACTGACCTTTTTCTGTAAAAATGTGGTGCAATAACTACGTTAGGCCTAAATTTAGGCCTAAATTTAGGATAAGCCTTTTTGTAGACGGGCTAATTTATTCCTAATACCAGGTCAAAAGGTAATTCCCGTATAGACAAGAATCATTGTTATTATTATTTTTATAAATATATTTCAAACTGAAACATGTTGGATCGGTAAGATCTTTTAAGCAGGTAAAAAGGAAATGTTTTCCTTACTTGTGATTGGCCGGGGTAATCCTTATCTCTATATGACCTCGTATGTGATTGGTCGAGAATTATTTTATCGTCTTTTGAAAATTAACGTTGTTCTTTAAACTTGTATTTGAGCAGGTGTGTGTTTATTATCTTTTAGACCCAAACTCATTTTAAAATCATAGTCATTTTAGCTGTTAAGCGGTGCACAAGTTATCTGATTTGTATTAAAAGTGTTTTATTTTTACTAAGTGTATATCATATTTATAATAAATACTTACATTGAGGAATAATTATTAATTTCACTAGAATAGATAATAATTAATTGACTAGTTCATAAGCTAACCTGGGGCTCAGCGTGAGCCACGAAGGCAGCCAATGCCCGCTGGTGCGTCCGCCACGTCCCATACACCGCGCGTGCGCCCCGCGAGCGCAATATTTCCACGTTCCCGCACGCCGCGCGCGCGCGCAGGCGCAATATTTTCGCGCGAAAAAAAATGCTTTATATATATATATATATATATATATATATATATATATAATAACCAACTGCTATATATATATATATATATATATATATATATATATAACTATATATATAACTATATATGCTGCTGTATATATATATATACTCTATATATATATATAACTATATAATATATATATATATATATATAGCAACGCTATATATATATATATGCTGCTGCTGCCTTATATATATAGCAACCTTATATACTTATATATATATATATAACTAATATATATATTTCATTCGCGCGCGGAAATCCGCCTGCGGCGCTCCACGGGCTGCAGCCGCCTGCCGAAATTTTGCAACGGGCAGGGCACTGGCTGAGCGGGACGCACCAGCGGGTGCGGGGTTATACCTTGCAGTTGGGGCTCATGCCCGGAGCCTGGTGGTTAACCTTGAACTGGTGAATTGGTATTGTCTGTCTGATGAGAGTGACCCACTCAATGGCAAACCGGCTATTACTCAAAATATGTTAGTAAAGAATGAGAGCACTTTGCTCTAGGCATCAGGTAACTGATGCACCGCTGGCCCAGCAAAATATTTATATTTAAAATGATTTTGAACAAAAAGAGTAATAAAAAGCACACACCTATATACAAGTTTAAGGCCCAACGTTGAGATTTGTCTCGACCAATGCTGGTCGCCAGAGTTGAAGACCAATCACAATCAGAAGCATTTCGCTACTTGCCCAAAGGATTTCCGATCGGCACGTTTGGTTTGAACTATATTTATAAATAATGGTCGTTCTTTCTGCATTTATTATTAGGAATCATTAGATGTCTACAAAGGCTTATCTAAATTTGAACCTGAAATTGGAGCTAACATTACGCCGAGCTATTTTGAGCCTGGAGCCAGGCAATCTTCGATCTGGAGCCTACCAGCTTTACGTTGTCGGTGATGCGAGTACTCTCGTGATGGATCAGCTATAATTTACATGGGTATTAATAATAATAATAAAGAAACCCAGTGTTTAAAGCACGAAATATTTTAGTTAGCACATCAGTGTATATAGCCGTAAAAACTTAGGTGTTTTAACCATGTTATATTAACGAGGGAACAGCACGGCTGGCATATTGCCACATGGCTTACAGTGATGTAAAGCAGTAAGTCCAATAGAAGTAAGGCGCTGATGTGAGGGTGCTAGGAAACTGGCACCCACTGCAGACTAATAGCACCTGGATGCATGCAAGCCTCTCTGTTTTTAATAAAATTTCATAAGCCCACAGTAAAGATGACCTAGAAAACCTGATGAGATGAAGGCTAAACAAGTGATAACAGTTAATGGCAAATTCAACCAGGCTAATGATATTTATTATAAGTTACGAAAGCTGAAGTATTACAGTTTCTGTTGGTGAGTATTATAATGTGCGTGTTAAAACATAAATGTTACAACTACATATACGTTATATGTGTATACGTATATGTATGTGTATTGTGTGTGTATTGGCTGTGGCTATTGATATTGTGTGTATGTGTAGAAATCTGTGTGTGCAAGTATATGAAACAGAGTCTGTGTGTAGTAAATCTGTGTGTGGTATGCCTAGTAAATCTGGCTGTAGTATCTTGCGTCTGTATTGAGTGTAAGAGTAAAAAATCTGTGATACGTGAGTGTAAGGAACGTGGCAAATATGAAGGCTGATACTATGGTTTAAATCTGGTGTCATGAGCAGGCTCTATTTGTATAATATCATAGTAGTGTGTGTGACCACATGTGTATAAGTGTAAATGTAAGTGTCTATGGGTAAATGCAAGTGTCATAGTGAATGTGTGTATAAGTGTCATAGTGAATGTGTGTGTGTGTATGTGTGTATGTGTATGTGTGTGTGTGTGTGTGTGTGTGTGTGTGTGTGTGTGTGTGTGTGTGTTCTAAATAATAATAACAATAGGCATGAAGTAAATAACACTAAAGTATAATAAAAATAAAATAATAAGCATAATAAGCCTGTAATAAAAAATAAATAAAAAAATAATGTAAAAACAAATAAAAGCAAACAAAATAAACTTTTATAATAATTGGCAAAATATATGATTAAAGCAGTAAAAACTGGAAGGTTCAAAACAGTAAACAGAAAAGATGGCTAAGCAGAAAGTGCAAAGCAAACAGAGTTAAACATTAATTTATGAGTTAAAAACGATAAACGGTGAGCGCAAAGAAGCATCCCTTGATGTTAGGTCACACCTATTGATTGCGATTTACTGCTTTAAGGGTATGTATGTTGTAGTATGTGAAGTTAAAACTATATGAATTAAGCACAGTAAACTTATGATTAAACTATTAAAGCATGAGTTAACAGTAAAACAGTAGAAACAAGCTCCCTAGATGTTAGGTAACCACCTCTATTATTTACTGTTTACTGCTTTTAAGATATCTTGTGTTAATAATCATAATGGAGATATTAATTGATAGCTATACAAGTTAAAACATTAAAACATATGATTAAAGCTTTGGTAAGGCAGTAAAAGAGAGCAGAAACTGCTATTCCCTAGTGACTGGATTAGCACCTCTGTGTTACTGATTACTGCTGGAATTCTGCCAAGAAATTAACCTGTTTAATAAAAAATGTTTGAAGTGCTAAAACAGGATGAGACTAAAATTGACCGGCATGGAAGACAGGACGGTCGTATATTGGTTGCCACGTGGTGGTATGGTACCCAGCCCGAAAATGGCGAAGTGCCAGATGAGCGGGGCTGCCAGGCGGTGCTGTCGTGCTGAGTTGGCGCCAGGTGAGGGCAGCCCGGCGCCATGGCTGCCCGCGATGTTTGGCGAACGCGGCTGTATGCTCAAGCATCGGCAAAATGGCTGGGTGTCTTTATGGTAAATGGCGCGCCGAACGAGCTGTTGCCAAGTGTCATGGTGGAAATATTGTAGCTGATCGCCAGTGCCATTAATACCTTATTATTCATTCGACCAGTGTATTATTGTATTATTGTGTATATAAGAAAGCCTAGTAAAGAATTATTGTATGTGTATAAGTATAAGTGTGTGTGTGTGAAGTATTGTCGTATATCATTGTGTGGCTCAATGCCATAATATTATTTCCAAATGACGCTCATTGGCAATTCTTCAATGATAATCAACTGGCGTGATAATGTCAGTATTGGCTGCGATGTGTGTGTGTGTGTGTGTGTGTTTGTGTGTGTGTGTGTGTGTGTGCACGGATGGAAATAAGTTAGGATAAGGTCATACAGGTCAGTTCACATGACCTCATGTTGCTGAGTACCTAAGAGCTAGGCATCAATTACCTGAATGAGCTAAAGGCGAAGGGTGGAGGCTAGGTACGGGAGACCAATAGGTGTGAGCCCCAAATTGTAGAGTGTACCCTTCAGGTTTCAGTTGGTTGGTTTTGGGTTCAGTTTTGGGTTAGTTCAGTTAGTTCAGTTGGGTTTGGGTTATCTTGAGAGTTAGTTAGTTTGACTTGAACTTGTTTACTGTATGGGTGTATCAATAGTTCAGATATCTTATCAAATAATCATGGTCAAAACTCAAAGATTGTATATATATACTTATATATCATATGCATATCGCGCCATATACAGCCGCCATATATATATACTTCATAGCGCATATATATACTTGCCTTGTATGCAGCCACATGTACCACATGCTTGCCATGCTGCCTGCACCTCCACCACTACACCTTACTGCCTGCCTCCACCTCACCTGCCACCTCCCACCTCCATATACCTTACCTACTCTCTCTCATCACTGTATACCACCTCTCTCCATCATACTTATACCACCATATAAACATGTGCTCTTGTAGGAATGTGCATGTTTGGATCAAGTAAAAAGCCACGTGTTAGTTCGCTGGACGAAACCCTAATACCAAAAATAAAAATAAAAATAATGAAAATAATTACGTTACGCAAATAATTAAAATAATTAAAAATAATAAAAATAAGTAAATAATTCAAATAATTCAAATAAAAAATGAATAAACAACGACAGCATGGTCTTCCACGTGCTTTTACGGTTCGAATTCAAAGATTTCGTTTCACGTGGCGATTCTCAATACGAGAGACCTTATAACAGAAAATAAAATAAAAATAATTCAAATACGAAAATACGCAAATAATAAATTTAGTTAAAATAATTAAAATTCAAATAAAAATGATTCAAGTAAAAAATTTCAGTGTCTCAAACACGTCTAAAGTGTAAATGCTTCGAAATGTTCCGCAAACGAAACTGTCTCTTCCTCTCTCTCTCTCTCTCTCTCTCTCTATACTCTCTCTCTCTCTCTCTCTCTCTC
>JABUQX010072931.1:17500-35000 GCA_015478945.1 Trachelipus rathkii
GCTGGACCACTGGTGATGTCGCCTTGACGGAACTCGGTTGCTTTATACTGTTCTTGAATTCAAGTTTTTTGGCTTGGAGGATAAGCTCAGTTGTATAGCACAGGGCATATTGTCCTCACGCGCAAACTGCGGTGGTTTCAATCCAGAGAAGGCAGTAATTCTTTACCTTCTCACCTATTATGTTCTTTCTTTAACATCTTATCCTAATTGCGATATTATGCAATATTTAACATCTAAAATAATAATAAGGAACGAGAGAAGGTACAGGCTGGACACTGGTGAATGTCGCCTTACGGGAACTCGGTTGCTTATAACTGTTTCTTGAATCCAAGTTTTTGGCTTGGAGGATAGCTCAGTTGTATAGCACAGGGCATATTGTCCTCACGCGCAACATGCGGTGGTTCAATCCCAGAGAAGCAGTTAATTCTTACCTTTCTATTATATGTTCTTTCTTTAACATCTTATCTAATTTTGATTAATAAACAATTTTAACATCTAAAATTAAAAGAACGAGAGATAGGACAGGCTGGACACCTGTGATGTCCGCCTTGACGGGAACACGTTGCTTTATAACTGTTGCTTGATCCAAGTTTTTTGGCTTGGAGGATAGCTCAGTCTGTATAGCACAGGGCATATTGTCCTCACGCGCAACATGCGGTGTTCAATCCCAGAGAAGGCAGTTAATTTCTTTACCTTCTCATTATATGTTCTTTCTTTTAACATCTTACTAATTGCGATTATTATGCAATGTTTAACATCTAAAAATATAAAGAAGAGAGATAGGACAGGCTGGACACTGGTGATGTCGCCTTGACGGGAACTTCGGTTGCTTATAACTGGTTTTCTTGATCAAGTTTTTTTGGCTTGAGGATAGTCAGTTGTATAGCACAGGGCATATTGTCCTCACGCGCACATGCGGTGGTTCAATCCACAGGGAGGCAAAGTTTTTTTAAATTCCCCTTTAAACCTTTTTCTTCAAAACAAATTTTATTCAATTAAATCTTTCTTTAACCATCTTATCTAATTGGCCTCTACCCGTGAGTGGTGGTGACAGCTGTAAATATATATAGAACGAGAGATAGGACAGGCTGGACACCTGGTGATGTCGCCTTGACGGGAACTCGGTTGCTTTATAATTTTTCTTGAATCCAAGTTTTTTTGGCTTTTGGAGGATAGCTCATGTTGTATAGCACCGGGCATATTGTCCTCACGCGCAACATGCGGTGGTTCAATCCCAGAGAAGGCAGTTAATTCTTTACCTTCTCATTATATGTTCTTTTCTTTAACATCTATCTAATGCGATTATTATGCAATATTTAACATCTAAAAATATAAGAACGAGAGATAGGACAGGCTGGACACCTGGTGATGTCCGCCTGAAGGGAACTCGTTGCTTTATACTGTTCTTGAATCCAACTTTTTTGGGTTTGAGGATAGCTCAGTTGTATAGCACAGGGGCAATTGTCCTCACGCGCAACATGCGGTGGTTCAATTCCAGAGAAGGCAGTTTAATTCTTTACCTTCTCATTATATGTTTTTTCTTTAACATTTTATCTAATTGCGATTATTAAATGCAATATTAACATCTAAAAATATAAAGAAAGAGAGATAGACAGGCTGGACCCTGGTGATGTCGCCTTGAACGGAAATCGGTTGCTTTATAACTGTTCTTGAATCCAGTTTTTTGGCTTGGAGGATAGCTTCAGTGTATAGCAGCAGGGCATATTTGTCCTAGCGCGGCAAACAGCGGTGGTTAATCCAGAGAGGCAGTTAATTCTTTACCTTCTCATTATATGTTCTTTCTTTACATATATATATATATATATATATATATATATATATATATATATATATATATATATATATATATATATATATATATATCTAATTTTTTTTTGTGGTTGTTTTTTTATTATATATATATATATATATATAATATTATATTATAATTATATATATATATTATATAATATATATATATATTATATATATATTATATATATATAGTATATATATATATAATATATATATAGTATATAATATATATATATATACATATATATATAGCCATCAAGGTCTCCCAAATTATTGAGGGGCATTGTCAATTGCTGATATGGCTCGTTCAGTTATTTTTTAAAATTTAGATTCTTCCGGACTTTTCAATTAAATATAAATTATCTTCTCTCCATGAATTGAATTTTTCTTAACTTAATGTTTCTTCTTCATATAAGTTTTTGCTATTGCTTTTCATGCTTCTTCAGTTAATTATTGCACTCCTGATGGTGTTTTCAATTTCTTCTACAGCCTTCTGTCTCAGACAGACATCGGAAAGACTCGCTTCTCCATTTCATTTTCACTCATCCTAAGCAATCTTGTTGTGATATTACTAACTAACTGTACTTCATGTATTTAAATAACCCTATCGTTTTTATACAAAATCAGAATCATAAATAACTAATAAGTTTCTTTTCTATCTAAGCTTTTTTTTTTTATTTTTTTTTTTTTTTTTTTTTTTATAACTCACAACATATATTCACTCATACAGAAAATTGAAAGCAAATATCCACTCCCATAATTGCATTTTACCTTATTACCCTTTTACCTCACATTTTACCCAATTACTTTACTAATATTTCAGCTCTTTCTAGAACTACAGATATATCTCATTACTCAACTTTATTACACTGGACAGCAAATTTTCAATCGTATTTGCTTCTCAAACCAAATATGCTGACTCTTATGTAGTTTTGGCTCCTAAATCAAAACATGATCATAAATATGCAAATTTACTTCTGCCTATAAGTAAAAAGTCTGTATTTTTCTTTGTTTGATTAATGGGACCTATTGAAACTACCCTGATTATACTTATGTAATCTAAATATTTTACATTAGTTTACATATAGTCCATTAACCCTACAAAGAAACCTATGGACAAACCAGCTTTCAAATTCATTTTTGATGATCAAAACAGTCTTCTTCACTCTTGTGAATTGTGACTGATATTAAGGACTATAATTAAACCATCAATATTTTAGCAACAAAACCAATCGTTCGCACAAAAGAAAAAGGAAAATATTCTTTATAGTCGTGAAAGGCTATTATAACAATATTTTCTAAAATATTCGGATATTATAGTCTGCAGTTGGGAAACCCTGTCTTTATTAAGGGTAAATCTACGTATCTACTAATATAACCATTTCTTCTTATGCTATAAAATAGGGTTTTGCTGATGATGGGAGGTCTTCTAGATCCTGTGATGATTCATACGTTCTAGCATCAACTTCATCCTCTGAGACAATGGGAAAATTATACGGGGTCATCGAGAACCTACTGGCAGTTCTTCCAAATGAGGAATTAGTCGTGCAATTCATTACTTTTCTTTAAAATTCATTTTCCAATCACACACACATACACGTACACCTACACACCTACACACACACACACACACATACATATATATATATATATATATATATATATTATAGTATATATATATATATAATATATATTATAATATTATATATATAATATATATTTATATAATATATATATATATTATATTTATATATTTTATATTATATATATATATATATATATTATATATATAATATATATATATAATATATATTAAATATATATATATATATATAATATATATAACTATATATATATATTTATATATATAAGCGAGATACTCGAGGCTGATAAGTAATAAATATAAATCAATATTGAGGTGTGTGAAATAAGAGATCGGTCGTTAATGGTTTTATTAAACTATGCAAGAAGGTAATTGAATATGTGACAATCATATAATTGAATGGTGAATATATGATAATGGGTAATAATCGGCATATATAATAACTTTAACACTCGTTAATTACAGCGCAAATAATATGACCCTGTCACTAATATAATTAACCTTATATCAAAGGATTTAGACACAAAATCTTCAGCACGACCGTCCGCTAAGGGAGATCGGCACACAATCCCGAATCTGGCTTTGGCTCTGTCCCTTGCGGGCTCTCGCCAATCACATTCAAATGATTTGGCATCTCTCTCCCGCCTAAATGCGGGGAGAGGCTTTTGTTATTTCGCTGGCGCTTCGCTTTGCCTAGTTTACAAGGGAAGGTTTATAAGAATCGATCACCAATCTTTGTTAAGAGATGTACACGGGTTGGGCTGCAAATTCGCCTCGTACATAGGTGTACACTCCCTATGACATACATGCAAATGTTTACATACCGTCCCTACACATGTAAATTTCCACTGTAGAATTGGTGACCTTTGGAGTGGGGAAAGACATAAGAAGCTCTATAACCATTTGTGAAGCAGATGGTTATTCACTTCTTATTTCTTCCATTCTCCTTCCTACATTTACAATAATTCACAGGAAAGTGGAATAAGACAGAGGAAAGACTACTTGAAAGGAGGTTAAAGAACTACAATTTTAAAATAATACCACACTTTTAACAAATTCTATTTGTTCTCGTAATATTTATTAAAAGATCGTCTTTACTCTTTTCTTTCACAGGAGATATCTCTCTCTGTTTCTCATTTCTCTTTCCTTTTCTATTTATTCATTTGTCTTAACTGTTTCTGATGGGGAGTTTATAATGCTGTAAAAGATTTTCACATTTCTGAGATTTTCAACTACTACCTTATTGTCCTTGATTATGTGGGCATTATTGTTAGTAATCTTCACCACTCGATAAGGGCCACTGTATCTAGCTTCAAGCTTCCCAATATTATATTGTTGATTTCTCACCAATAGATATTTTGCATCTTTTAAGTTTCGGGGAAGGAACACATTACGATTTCGGAGATTGGTTCTTCTTGCAAGTGGCTTTGCCATCAAACTTGCAAGTTTTTCAATGTAGTTATCATAGCTCATGGGTCGGTCTGGTACATCTGTATCCAATAGTCCCCCGGGGATGTTTATATTTTGGCCATACATTAGTTTACTAGCACTAATGCCGCTTTGAGCGATCGGAGCCTGCCTGATAACAAAAAGCGCATATGGTAGAATATCGAGCCACTCCTGCTCTCTTAGTTCTGGTTCGAGCAACATAGTTCTTAGACAAGTTAAGAGGGTCTTGTGGAATACTTCTGCCTTGGAATTAGCTTGTGGGTTGCATCTTGCAGTCGTAGTATGGCATGTACCTAGCAGCCGGCACACACTCTCAAACAGATGAGAAGTATAATTTGCTCCGCGGTCTGTGACAAAATTGTCTGGGACACCAATATCTGGAAATATTTTATTGACAAGCACTTTCACTACCGTCTCTTTAGTTATATCTCTGAGGGGAAAGGCCCAAACGTAATGTGAGAACCGATCTACAAGGGTAAATAAATACTTGTAGCCCCTACAAGGGGGTAATTTCAGAATATCTGCATTCATGATCTGAAACTTGTGACTGACCTCTCTATACTTTCCATAGATGGGATTGATTTTCCTTCCTACTTTGCTAAGCTGACATTGTTCACACATCTGCACGATCTTTTTCACGCGCCTGTGCATGCTCTGGAAGACATAATCAACTTTGATAGCAGTCAGACAGCGATTTATCCCAAGGTGTCCCTGGGAATGTGTCACTTTTATTACGTCATCAATATTAGCATTTGGAAGCAATATTCTGGCATAGTTTAGCGAGATATCCACATACAGTTTAATTTCCTCTCTTTGATACCAAAAACTTTGTCTTTTAATAATAAGAGAGCTTTTTGTTTTGTCTAATAGCAAGGTTTTTATGTATTCATCATTTTCCTGATTGGTCATTATGCTTTTATAATCTATTTGATTTTTAAAACGCTTTATCAGTTCTATCTGCGCTTTAGTTACTAAATTTACCATTTTTACCTCTATGGGTTCTTCACGTCTCTTCACACACAGCTTTTTGGTGTACAATTTGAGTTTTATATTCATCCAATAACTTATTTTCTAAAGCTAACCGCTCCGCCTCCGGTATAGGTGATTCATTTAAATTCGTGATTTTCTCATAGCAAGAATGTGAGGTATTTTTGGAATTTGGGTCAGTGGTTTGGTTTAAAAGGACTGCTTGTAGACCTTTGTTCGTGTCTGCGGTTTTGGCGCGTGCTGTCTCGCCGTCTGAATTCTTGTGGGACCAACCCTTTAAATCCTCAGGTAGAGGCACATTCCATTCTGCGTTTAAAGAGCCTTTATTGTTATTATTTCTGTTGGGTTTCTGTCCTGAGCTCTGATTGGTCGAGACGCTCGCTGAGGAACCAATCCTGTTCTCTGTCTGTACAACTGACGCGCCGCTATTGGCTGAGAGATTTTGATGCCACGCCCCTTCATCAGAATTGCAATCTGCAATTATTTCATTATCTATAAGATATACAGACAAAGGGTTGTTTTTGGAAGTGATTAAATGCCATGACGGTTGGAATGAGCTAACAAAATTCATTTGGCGGACTTCTCGAACATTTTGATTTTTAGAATGGTTTACTCGACTATATCGAGATAGTAACTCTCTCGATGTTGTTTCAATTGCAAATTGACGTCCTATGATAAGGTATCCGTATTTTAAAAGTACTTTATTCAAACACAGAAGTAGTTTATTTGCATAATCATATTTTTGTTCAGTGGGGGATAAGACACTGCTATAAAATGCGATTGGCCGACTTTCTTCATCATTCGATAATATTGCACATGCAATTGCTATACTTGTGGCATGTACTATGACCTTTATCGGCCCATTAGCACTAGGGTAGGTCAAGGTGGAGGCATGTTGGATTGCTTTCTTTGCATTTTCAAAGGCTTTGTCTGCCGCTTCATTCCAAATTATTCTTCGTCTAGAATAGGGTTTTCCCCGTAAAAATAGATTCAAGGGGGCTATTACATCTGCCCAACATACTAATGTATTGCGATAAAAGCCCACGCGCCCTAAAAAGGCTCTTAAATCTCTTATTGTTTTAGGTTTTGGCACCTCCAATATCTCTTTTATTTTCTCATAATTAGGCCGTATCCCGTCTTCATTGATAGTATATCCTAAGTAGTCAATTTCCGTTTCTCCTAGTTGGCATTTGGAGGGGTTGAGGTTTACATGTAGGTATTGCAACCGCTTAAACACCCTTTCAAGGGCAATCTTGTGCTCCTCTTTGGTCTTACTATGGACTAATATATCATCCATATAAACTTGCGTATTCTCGAGGCCCTGCAGGAGGATATTGACGAAACGTTGGAACACAAATGGCGATGCTGAATATCCCATGGGTAAATTGCAATAGCTAAAATTTCCCATATTAGAGGTAATAGTGAAGTATTTTATGCTTTCTGGATGTAATGGTATTGAATAGTAAGCTTGCGTCATATCGACCCGTGTAAAGTATCTACTCCCTTGCAATGTGAATATTGCATCCTGCAATGTTGGTAAGCCATAGGGCTCTGGTTCCGCTCTTTTATTTAACTCCCGGAAGTCTGAAATCAATCTAACTCTGTTATGACTTTTCTCCAAGACAGACACTGGGAAGGCCCAGGCGGAATTAGTTCGTATCAGTACACCTGTTGCAACTAAATTATCAAATTCTGCTTTTGTTTGATTATATAATTTATGGGGGATCCTTCTGGCTCTCATAGCTATCGGGGAGCCTTTGATGTTGGCTTTATAAGGGTATGTATTAGCTAATTCTATTAATATTCTTTCAGGTATGACTGATTGTTCTTCATCTGCAGTTATTTGACCCTCTTTATTTATTAATGCGGTGTTCCCGCAGCTCATTTTGCCTTTATACTTTTCAAAGATCTCTCCCCATCTTTCATTTTGTTTAATTTTTATGTAATTATTTTCGGTTACATAAGGATTGAGAAACAAATCTTTGTATTCCAATAATAAATCATTATAAAAGATATCACTGATAGGAACATGCTTAGGAGAGGTTGAAATGGTTGCAGAGGGAGATTTAGGATCTCTGGAAATTTCATGCACATATTTATTTTTAAAATCATTATTTCTAACTAAATTTATAGCTTTATTAGTTGAGGGGTCAATTAAAATGTCATTTTGAAAGCTTATACCTAAATTATAACGTTTGAGAAATGGCAGACCTAAGATGTTTACTTCTACGTCAGCTATATAGAACTCATCTACATAAATTTTACTCATATTAATGTCAAATTTAATAGTTTTTACATCATAGATATTAATTTTACTGTTATTTGCGGCCAACATGTGGCCGATAATAGGCTTTCGCCTTGCAACAGAATCGGCTTTCAAGATGTTATACATAGAGCCGGAGTCAACGATGAGTTCCCTATCGTTCAAATTATCATACACCTGGTACAATTGTAGATTAGTCATCTCGCAAGCTTTCTTTCCCGGTCTGGTCTCCGTCAAAGATCTTTTGAATGCGTAAGCATCCATCGTCTTTGTAACTGTCATCGACCTGACTAAGATAGATTCTTGCCTCATGAACCTTACCTACGCTTGTACCTGGCGTAACATTACATGAAATATCATTAAAAAAGGTGTAATTAACATGCTGTAATTTTACAGGCCCTAAAAAATCATTTAATGGTACTTTACCCTTAATTTCATGTCCGATACAATTTTTCGGTTTCTGTACATTTATTTTATTTATTAAATCATTTTCATTTTGGTTCATATTTTGGTACAGAAGATTGTCGGAACATTTATGTGGTATGATTTTAACACTCTTATTAGAATTAGCATGCAAGTTTATTATACCACTTTCATCGTTATTGTTTTCATATTTTTCTTTTACGTTTTCAATGTCACTTATATTATTTTTGTTGTTATTATATTTATTATTATTATTATTATAAATGTTATTATATTATTATTATTATTTTTATTATTATTAATATTATTATTATTATTATTTTATTATTATTATTATTATTATTATTATTATTATTATTATTATTATTATTAGTGGTGGTAGTAGTAGTAGTATTATTTTTATTTTTATTAATAGTAGTAGTATCAGTAGTAGTAGTAGTATTATTTTTATTTTTATTAATAGTAGTATTATCAGTAGTAGTAGTAGTAGTAGTAGTAGTAGTATTTTTATTATTATTTTCATTATTTTCCGTATTGTTTTCATTTATATTTTCTATAGAGTTATTTGTTGCCTTATTATGTTCAAAGTTCGATGCAACATTGTTTTTATTATTTTTCAATTCATTTTCTGTTATTACTACTACTTCAGGATTGAAGGTCACAACCTTATGGCTGGACTTTAAATTTCTACGACTGGCTCCAGATGGCAACGGGCACAGCCGATCTAGGCGTTTCCCGCCTTTGTTGTTGTTGTCGTTTGGTTGGCATTCATCCCCTCTTGAGCATATAATAGGGGATATAGGGGGCATTCTTCAGATTCACAGCGGAAAGCCTTGTGGAGAAAGCGTTGGTGGTAGTAACAGTACTGACTTGTAATATTATCAACAGTATTGTTATTGTATCTTGATTTTCGGCCTACACTTCTCCCTCGGCTCATGTTTCTATCATCAGCTGTTGGCTTTCTTTCTTTAACGAGCAGCTCGACAGTGCCCGCCAGGTCTCTTATGGCTTTCATCATTGCTTCTAACTGGCTTGAAATCTTCTCAGGATCGAGGCTGGTGGAGTTTTGTGGGCGTTCCTCTCTATATGAGTGACTCTCTCTATTTTGGGAGTCAGCGTCGGACAAGCCTTTTCTCTCTCTCATTAGATTTACTCTCCCCCAAGATTCTTCATTTGTTGAGGGTTGATAATGTTTTCCTTTTCGTATAAAATTTTTAAATAACTCGTCGGCAACTCGGACCATTCTATGTAAGTTTTTGTCTTCCGACATAGCATAGAGACTCATTTGCACATTTGAGGGTAGTTCGTCCATAAATAAGTCGATTGCAAAGTTAGGGTTATTTTCAACCAGCAGATCGAAATTTCTAGCACCTAAAACGTCTTTCACTCTATTTATATATTCACTCGGTAATTCATCTCTTTGCATTCCCTTTTTAAAGACCTCTCGGATTCTTTGCCTTAGAGCTGGTAAGTAGGTTTCCTCCACATCGTCAATGAGCAATTGATAAGCATCATCTTGCAAAGGAAAGTGTATCTTCGAAACCAAAGTATTCGGTAAAATTCCCGCCAAAAGGCGCACTCGCTCATGTGTGTCATCAATATGGTTCAACTTGAAGACGGCGTTTACAGCGCTAAGCCAGCTGATAACACCATATGGGTCGAAAGGAGGGAGTTGGCTGGAGGTCAAATGACTAAACTGTTTCGAAGGCGACTTGTATTCACGGAGTCGTCTTGTTGTTGTTTTTGATCTTGAAGTTTTCGGCGAGTCAACTTGCTCCGCATCGGAGGAAGAGAGGGAAGGTGACTCTCTCTCACGTGGAGACAGAGCAGTTGGTGGGGAATTGGATTTTTTCCTCCCCTTTCCTTTATGGGGTGAAACTTTAGTCTTATTTGACTTGGTTTTAAGCGATAGTTTCTTCGCTGCAGGCATATTTTCCCTTAACAAAGAGAGTTTTGTTTACAAACTTGAGAAGCCTAATTCCAACGGTCGTTTCAAGTTCAATGGGTTCTTTCAGACCGTTTTGAATTTTAGGCGTCGCTTGGAGAATTTTTGTTTGTTTGATCACGAGTATTTAGTTTCAATTTTTTTTTTCTTCAAATTATGGATTTTTCTTCAATTCAGTTCTTAATACACAGTTTAATTCACGACACTGATCACAATTTGTTTAACACAAATAATATTTTAAGTTTACACACACTGATTTATATTTTGAACAGGTTTAAATTCACAGTTATTTTTCACAAGTTTTCACTCCAATTTGACGGTGATCAATTACAAGTAATTAAAACAATGGCAATGCAGGAATGCACCCTTAGAAGGGGGGGTTTGTCACTCGGGGTTTACCAAAATTCTAAGCCGAGATACTCGAGGCTGATAAGTAATAAATATAAATCAATATTGAGGTGTGTGAAATAAGAGATCGGTCGTTAATGATTTATTAAACTATGCAAGAATGATAATTGAATGTGTGACAATCATATAATTGAATGGTGAATATATGATAATGGGTAATAATCGGCATATAATAACTTTAACACTCGTTAATTACAGCGCAAATAATATGACCCTGTCACTAATATAATTAACCTTTATATCAAAGGATTTAGACACAAATCTTCAGCACGACCGTCCGCTAAGGGAGATCGGCACACAATCCCGAATCTGGCTTTGGCTCTGTCCCTTGCGGGCTCTCGCCAATCACATTCAAATGATTTGGCATCTCTCTCCCGCCTAAATGCGGGGAGAGGCTTTTGTTATTTCGCTGGCGCTTCGCTTTGCCTAGTTTACAAGGGAAGGTTTATAAGAATCGATCACCAATCTTTGTTAAGAGATGTACACGGGTGGGGCTGCAAATTCGCCTCGTACATAGGTGTACACTCCCTATGACATACATGCAAATGTTTACATACCGTCCCTACACATGTAAATTTCCACTGTATATATATATATATATATATATATATATATATATATATATACATTATATATATATATATATATATATATATATATATATAATATATATGTATATATATATATAACGTACTCAGAATTTAATAAAACGTTCCAGTACGAATGGATATGTAAATCATAGCGAAAATTTGGTCGATAAATTTTGGTTAATTAAAAATGCGTAATTTTAATTTTAATCCAAAATATGTTTGTTTAAACTTTTTTATTTATTTGCATAAATTTTTTGCTCTTTGAAGCGTTCACTTATGAAATAGAAAGTTGTACAACTGTTGTAGTTCCACATTTATGCTTTATGACTTTTCTCTGTATATATATAATATATATTATATATATATAATATACTATATATATATAATATAATATATAATATATATATATATATTATATATAATATATATATATATATATTATATAGATATATAAATATATATATATATATATATATATATTATGTTAGACGAACCAACTAATTCTACTTGCTTAGGAAATACTTTATAAAAAATAAATATTTTTTTTCTTGAAAAGTTAAAAAAATCGAAGGTTGTGATCAAAAAATTTAAGGAAATAAATATTCACAAAAGTTCTGAAATTGTGACGAGGAAATTACTGCTAAGTCACGGAATTCCAGTTACGTAAAAGGATTTGGAATTGTTAACAACAAACAAGTTTAATTTTCCCCAGTATCGGGGTAAGAGTATTTTTAAAGTTTTTTTTTGAAAGGTTTATTCTTTTTTTTTTTTTGTGGAGGATTCCCTCTTTTTTTAAAGAATGATTTTAGGTAGCATTTTTGGAGTAGAAACTTAAAAGTATATTTCAGTGCTTTGTGTTCAAAATTGAAAACAAAATTAATAGCAGAATTTAAATTCACGTATAGGTAACATTTTGAAGTAAAAACCTAAAAGGATATTTTTGTGCATCGTGTTTAAATTTAAAACAAATTTAATAGTAGAATTCAAATTTACGCATAGGAAATATTTAGCAGTTTGACGATGTAGGATTGTCTTGAGATTTCGAAATAGGGTATTTTATTAGAGTGAATTATGGGATTATTTAAACGATATATAGGATATGTCAAAAAAAAACGGACATTGGAATTTTCCATGCATTTAAGGAAATTCGTGTATGAAAATTGGGTGAAAGGTGACAGATGTAATTAACGGTGCAATCTGTGTTTAAATTTAGGTAGATTAACGAACGGAATATTTTATTGAAAAGTATATATATATATGTGTGTGTGTGTGTGTGTGGGTGTGCGTGTGTGGGTTGTGTGCGGGATGCACATAGGCCGTGTAGGTATGAGAAATTTATAACGCACAAAGGATTTTTAAAATAACAAGACACACAGACGAAAGGTTAAGTTTATGCAAATTGGAAATTGTGAGGGAAAATACAGCCGAATAGAAATATGCCGTTATTTATATTATTATTATTATGATTATTATAATTTATTAATAATGTGATATTATTATTATTATTATTATTATTATTATTATTATTATTATTATTATTATTATTATTATTATTATTATTATTATTATTATTACGTTGCCTATTTATTATTAAGTTTCATTGTTATTTTTATTAGTATATCTGTGAGTGTGGATGGCACGTGAAAGTAAATAGTATATTTGTTGTTAGTATGTTTGTTGTTAGAAATGTATGTGGTTTATTTTAGTAATACCGATAGGTATTATTATTATTATTATTATTATTATTATTATTATTATTATTATTATTATTATTATTATTATTATTATTATTATTATTATTATTATTATTATTATTATATATATATATTATTATTATTATTATTATTATTATTATTATTATTATTAACGGTGTTAGGATAATTTGTTGTTACCAATTCGATTTAGGGAAATGATGACTTTATAATACAAATTTATATTGTCATTTTCAGGGTGCTGATTGCGGGACCAAATCCAAAGGACAATCGTGTAGCTAAGTTAGCCCCTTTAGGCTCAAATCTAACAGGAAGTGTGGGAGGCATCGTGACGGTGACGACTGGCGCGTTTGTCTCACCCATCACTCATCTGGAAATAACAAATTTGGGTCGTGCTGTTGGGGCTGAGTCGATCATTAGCATAGCGAGCTGTGCCTGGTGCTCGTAAGAAATAAATACTTACTGTAGGATTGTCAAAGGAATTTCCCGATCAAGAAAACTAACTTTCGGGCAAATTTGGATAAGTTGCTAAGGAGCGTATCGTTCCGTAAATTGTATGAAATTCTGACATTAAATTGTATTGTGAATATTTTCCGGAAAATTTAATATTGTATATAAATAAAGAATATTTTGGGGACATATATTTCTAGTAATAGGGTATAATAGGTTATATGTATATTTTTAGTAATAGGGTATAATAGGATTAATATACTATATTGGTAATAGGTACAATAGGATTGACAAAAAAATATAATTGAGTATTTATTTTATTATATCAAAAATTGCATCTCTTTTGTGTTACTTGAATCCTTTTCTTTCTCATTTAGTGTTGTCAGGAATAAGCCTTCTCCAAAGAGAATCCTGGGACCTCGCGTAAAGGCTCTAAATAAATAAAACAAACAAAATTAATTAACGAAGAACAAGACGATAACAATGGTGGCTCCGTAGACTTTGGAAGAAGGATATAAAAAAAAAGAGAAGGAAAGGAAGATAATAGCACGGATAAAAAAAATAAAGGAGAAAGAAAAAAAGGATAACAAGATTTAAGGGATATAAAAAAAATAAAGAGAGGTGTAAGTCAAGGTAACAAAGAGATTATTTATTTTTCTATATATTTTATTTTTTTTTCTTTGTTGCCACATTTGAATTTGATATTTGGAAATATTTTTTTTTTGCTAACCATATTTCTTTCCCTCGTGTTCTTGTTTCCGTATTTAGGAATAAGTACGAAGCAGAGAGAGAGATTTTTTTTAAGAAGAAATAAAGGAAGAAGGAAAAGAAGCATAATTTGGTTCATGTTTTGCTTTGTTTTTTTTTTTTTTTTTTTTTTTGAAGAAGGAAGGATATAAAATAATTCTGAGTCCATCAAGGAATTGATAATATAAATTGGTTGAGTTTTTCTTTTTTTTAGAGAAAAAAATAATATTGAGTTAAACTTTTTTCTCCTTTTGTGGATATTTTGGATATATATATGTATATATATATAAATATATATATATAGGGCATATTTTTTGTAGGGTATATATATTTTTCGACTTTGTTTTTTCTATGAGTGGGAAGGAAATGGATAAGACTGGTAAGTCAATTCCCGAAGGGATTGAAGATCCCAAGGAAGATCAAGGTGCAGTAGGGTTTTTAGAAAAATTCCAGGATGCCATAGTGAAGGAGGAAAATTTGGATGTGGGCAAAATGCTGTCAGTATTGAAAGGAGTGGTCCAAGTTTTGGAAACCAGACTAGGAGATGAAGGAGGTCAAAAGAAAGACGTAGTAGAAGTTGCTGTTGTAGATAGTCGTAGAGAGGCTGCCATAGCAGAACAGAAAAATCGGGTTAGAATAGAAGAACAGGCTTATCAAAAATGGAAATTACAACAAGAACAGAGTATTCGGAAGAAGGGGAGCTGCTGCAAAAAGAAGGCAAAGTATCCTATACTGATGAGGAGAGCTGCGCTATGATAGGCCGAAATGAGAACGTGACCCCATTTGAGAGGACGAAACCACTCTGACAAAAACTAAAGTAAAATATAGAAAGAACTAAAGAAAGAGGAGAAACAGGAAAGGAGGACAGGACAGAAGTAACACAGTTGGGAAAAATAGTCAACAGTAAGAACAAGAATTACGGAAGCCGAAAGTGAGCAGGACCAGGGAGGAAAAAAGAGTGGTTGGTGAAAAACTTGTAGAACTAGAGAATCAGGAGAAAGGAACATCAGAAGCAGTTCAGCCAGCGATAAGTATATTAGCGCGAGAAATGATAGAAGTTATGAAATCATTTAGTAGGGCTAATGTAAAAGGCCGGTAAACCCCTAAAGTATGGTTAAAGAAAAAGGCAGAAATTTTGATGCCTTTCCTAGAAGATTTCGGAAGGGATGCAAAGGATACAATTAGGGAAGGCATAAGAACCGTGGGTGGTAGAGCTAAGAGAAAGTGTTTTGGAGGCGCCCAGTTTTGAGAAACGTTATGTTATAGATTTTATAGGGCTAAAATGATTATAATACCAATTTTATAGCCAGGTTAAAGAGTTGGTGCAAGGAAGAAAAAGAGAACGAACAAATAGATTTGCAGAAGGAGTTCTGGAGAATGGAGATGAGGAAACACGAAAAGTTAGCAGAATTTGCACTCAGGGTGCAAACCACATATGAAGCAGCTACCAAAGAAGAGGATAGGGACAAGCAAGTGTTAAAAAAAACAATTTTTGAATTGCTTGCCAAAAAAGGAATAGCTAGGAGATTCAAAATAAGAATGGGAGGTGAAAAAGAAAGTGTTAAGGTCCGCTGGAAGGACATATTGAACTGGGCACAAGATGAGGATAAACTGAATGATAATGAGGAGGAGTCGAGGGACGAGGCAATCCCAATATGGGCAACCCTACAAAATGAGGGAGATGAAAGGAAAACATATGCAGACAAAGTGCGATATGGAAAACCAGTGGTGTACCAGCGAGATTCAGGTACAAGAAGAACAAATAGAGGAACATATGAAAATGAGAGGCCAAAGTGTTATTGCTGTAACAAAATAGGACACATGAAACGAGATTGTTGGAGGTTTAGAGGATGGTGCTTAAGATGCGGTAGTGATGAGCATCAGACAAGGGAGTGTGGTCCTCGAAACAACTACAGACAGCAGGAGAGACAGGACACAAGTAGACAAGAGCAGGAGGAAGGAAGACCCTTTGAAAGGAGATGTTTCTTGTGTGAAGAAACAGGTCACTGGAGAGACACTTGTCCCTTAAGAGGGGAGATAGAGGAATTGAAAAAGAAGAGGAAGACGCAACGAGTTCGGGAAACGAATCCGCTCCGTCCATACTGCCGGGAACAAGTCGGAGCGATCCACAGAAGCCATAATGAGTTTGTCAGGAGCCAGCCCGGTCAATCAAGGTTGTGTGGTGTTGGACCCAGAAGCCAAAGAATTTGTAAGTGAACAGGCTGAAGATACTACAACCGAGTTACCACAAAGGATACCTAAGATAAGGGATAAAGGGTTGAGCATAACCAACACAACGATTGGAGTATATTATGTATCAAATTGGACTCAAGATCAAGATAATCCAAAGAAGACAACAAGGAAAAATGGACGTGGGAAAAAGAAAAAGGATATTTGGGATTTAATAGAGGTAGCTATAGGAGAACCTAAATACAAGGAAGATATAGCCACACAAACTGAAGCCATAACAAATGGATAAAATAGACCCAAAACGGAGATAAGCTGACATCTTCGCCTATGGGGTGATACAAATTGACTTAATGGACTGGTTGGATTCAGCGCAGTCAGAGGTTAAATCAGATGAGGAACTTAATCTGCAAAGGGTCGAGAAGTCATTAAGATTTCCAGATGGCAGTTACACACTTGTAGGGGACATAGCGAATGATAGTGAAGAGGATGACATGGTCCCAAGAAAGGAAACACCGGAACCAGTTGAGGTATGTAATATTAGTCAAAGTAATTACATTAATTCTAATAATGTTCCTTTCTAACCCCAGCGTCAATCAGGAGGAGTTATGGGAAAGGTGAAGACTGCTGAAACGGAATGATTTAGAGGAACCATCGGAGAAACAGGAGTGATCCACAAGGAGTAGAATGGCCAGGTACCAGGTTTACCAATACAAGATCTAGAGGCTTCCAGCTCCAGATATACCGAATGTCCAAAGGAGAGTATTGGAGTATGAGAGAAGGCGGGAAGAGACCGAGCCTCTATTCGGAAATTAGTAGTTGTTTCCCTTTTGAGCTGGTGATCTATTTTTCTTTTTTAAATGCGTTTCCCCAATCGTTGGAAAAGGGGGCGAGCATGTGAGACGAACCAACTAATTCATA
>JABUQX010072931.1:42500-56299 GCA_015478945.1 Trachelipus rathkii
CATCTTTTATTATCTGCATTTTTCTCTGGAAACTTTGCAATTTACAATGTGTAAATCCAAGAGCGATTACAATTTGCCTCTGCATATTATGAGAACTATTATATTCTTAAATAATGTAACATGAAAGCCAATGACCGGCTTGATAAAAATTCCAACGTTATAATTTGATTCCATATTTTAAAAAAAGGACCTAATTATAATAAATTACAATATGATTTACAAAACTATATACTCGAAATATTGATAATAATAAGATAAGAGAGGAAAATGAATCAATTGAATCCGTTTCTCGTCCACCTGCACCTATTCATGTTAAAATTTTAAAATGTAATATTATGAAATAGTATAGAATATAAAAAAAGTACAGTAAATTATAATAGTGAAGGTATAAAAATTTTCTATTATATATATAAAACAAAGTTTAAAGCTAAAATATTTAACATAAAATTTGAAATAAATTAATTTAGTGATTTGTTACATGAGGACAAAAGATATAAAAAAACACCCAAAATTGATTGTGTGACTAATTCATTAAAATAAATCGTCCGAATATAATAAAGCAAAACACTATGGAATGGATACTATTATACATGTATCAACCCATTACAATCTCCATTGTCTGCCTTTTGCAAGTGACACTCTAAATAGAAAAACACTAATTTATTTTTTCAAATGCTGAAAATTACGTAAAAAACTCAATTATTATCATTAAATAAATTTACCATTAAAATTAAATTATTTCAAATTGTTAAGAAAAATATATGAAGAGCCAAAGGTGCAACAGCTGATGAAACCAAGTTCAAAAATATTTATATTTTCAAATGTTTGAAATCAAATCGTAAACAGCTGATCTATTTTAAGAAGTTTAATAAACCGAAAATGGAAGCTGAAGATTAAAACAGTCTGCACTAAAACTAATGAATATTATTTGGTGAGATTATTCAATAACAAACAATAATATATTGAAATTAATCATTATTTAAAAAATAAACAATTATTTTAAATACACCAAAAACTATGATAAATAATAGTTCACTTTATCTGCTTTTTTAGGTAATTGAATTGAGCATTTCAATGAATTAGATATAACTTAAACTAATTATTTTTTTAACAAATGCTGACAATACCGTTAAAACTCAATTTTTAAGATTTACCAATAATAATTTCAATAATTCATTATTATAAAATATAGGAAAAATCGTACTTATAAGAGTTCTAAAACCTTTTTTTGCAATGTCAGATTTTATAATATCTACTATTAGAAAAAAAGCGAAATTTTAATATTTAATAAGTTATAGAAAATCAATGAATGAATAATATATGAAAACATAGTTTTCTGGAGCAAACTACAATGAAAATGAAGCGTTATATATTTCGGTGCCTATGAGCTAATAAATCTAAATCATAGTTATAAAGGATACAAAAAAAATAATACTTAGAAAATATATATATCAGCTTTACAGTTCAAATTTCCCAACAATAAACGCAAGCCTAAAATGACTCAATTATAATATAAAATCTACTTATCTCTTTTTTTATTTACATGCGAGATTCTATTCGCTATATCCCTCCCTTTTCTGTTGAACTGATTTGGTGAAAAACACATTATTATTTCAAATGCCGAAAATACCGTTTAAAGATAAATTAAGAAATTACCAAATAAATTTCAAATGTTGAAAATTTAGGAAAATCGTACTTTTAGATTTCTTAAATTCGTGTAAGTGTTGGGAATTAAAACTCTAAATTATGCTATAAAAGCAGCCAAATAATTAGGTGTTTGCTACACCCAAACCCTACTTAATAACTGAACATTATTTAACTAACTTAACCTACTCTTTATTACATACCAACAAGCTGACTAATCCTAATCAAAATCTAATCGTAAAATATGAATCAACAACGAAAACACCAACAGAAATCTTTATTGAATATCTAAAATAACATAAATAACAATAATTTTTGATCCTTCTGAATTAATAAAAATATAATAATCAATTCAATATATATAAGACACCTAAAAACTATTGAAAATAAAAAAAAACTTTAATGAATCATTTATTAAGAAAAAATATAAAAGACAATTAATATATCAATAATAATAAATAACACATATATAGATATTTAATTTCATACTGATCTGAAAAATAAATAATTATAAATTATATCAGTGGGAAAACTCATTTATATTATTAAATTAAATTAATAATATATATAATTCTAAAATACCATTATTCATAAAAGATTTTTTCATTAGATTCAATTAATTAATAAAATACGTATATTTATAGAATAGTATATATATACATAATTAAATATATATGATTAAATATAGATGAAAAATATTATATAAAATGAAATAAATAAAAAATGATAAATAATTAAATACAATGTTATATATTATATAATAAGATAAATATAATAAAAATTAATATATTATATATAAATACTTATATAAATAAATTTTATCACAACTAAAATTAAAAATAATTAATAGGTAATAATATATATATATATAAAATTCAACAATTTGTAATTAAAATAATTTGTTATATTTAAGAATAAAAGAAATGCAAAAGCATTTAGCCCCAGAACTAAAAAATAACGTCAAATTAAATTTCATATAATAATTTCAATACTTATATTCTTTGATGCTATTTTATTTGAATGCAATTATTTTACAATTAATGAATAAATCATCAATTTTTATTTTTTTATTCATATAAATATTAATTACAATTGTTGGTATTACCATTTAATTATAAAAAAATCTTTTATATCAATTATTAATCTTTATCACTAATCCTCAATAAAATTATCAATTATTTAAATTAATTTGTAGAGAATAATATATGCGTATACTATTTAAGAGTATAACTTAGAGATTGTAATGTGTGTATACATATTACATAGTCCAATTAAGACGAATATAATCGTGTATTATTATTGTATAATATTTTTATTAAAATCGAAAGCCAAATGTGGATCCCAAAGGATATATATGCATAAAATCTACACTCAAATTCCTCTCTCTTCATATAAAATACTATAAACAAATAAATTAGTTCCAATAGGAGTGGTTTCTATTTAAAAACAGATTCAATTATTTTATATGTACTACCGCTTAATAGTTCTTTAATTAATTATAATTGCGGTCTTATTGTTTTATGCTGGTGTGTTTTGAGTAAATTGCATTCAATGAAACACATTATTTTTTCATGAGCTTGCTGTAAAATACCGTTAAAAACTCAATTATTTGTTTAATGTAAGATGTTTTTACTTCTAAGGAGATTTTAAAGTTTATCTAGTTATAATGTTTGTGGTGTATAAAGTGTTATGGCTTATGTGTAAAATTATGCGTTTGATGTAATCTTTTAAGAATGTTACTGTAATATTTTTTTAATGGTGAATAATGTTAAATTTAAACTTTCCTATTCCCCCCCTATCCATCGGCCCAGCAGTTATAATGTTTTATGATGTTTATTTTATAAAAAACTAGTTTATTTTCATATCGGTTACTAGATGATAATAGTATTTTCGTATTAGGTTATTAAAATGTCTACAATGAGTGTGAATTATGTTTAAATTATTATGTCTAGTTTCTACAACTCTATTTTCAACTGGTCTATGATCTCTGATTATAAAATCGTTATTAAAGTTATTAATAATTTCGATTTTTTTTGCAAATTTTTTTGAAATTGGGTTCATTTATCATTATGTTAATGTTAATAACTATGGTATTTTTATCGAAAAGAAAATGATTAAGAAAAAATACGCTTAAAAGTGATAAACTACAATTTTATGTCTATTCAAATTATTTCAATATATTGGAAACTTTTTCAAATTAACATTATAACAATTTATGAATTAATGCAGTTGACTTAAACCTGAATTAATATAATTTCTTCTGCATTTCTGAAAATAGGTAATAATAATAATAAGTGAATGAAAGAAAATAAAGTCAGTTACAGAAAAAAAGATTATAAATAAAATATAGTTAATTATAAATATATAATAGAAAATCGAAAATGGATATATTTGCACAAACTAAACAATGAAAATAATATAGACTTGCAGCATAATAAATATTTAATAATATGAAATTAAATTAATCAAATAATAAAAAAATACACAGTTCCTAATTTAAGAATGACACATAAAAAAATTATTACTTATAAAATAAATAAATAACTTGAACTATTTTTCTGCGTTAGACATTTTATTTGTAAATAATAATATAGACATTAATTTGGCATCTAAGTTAAAATCAAATCAATTAATTAAATTTTAATTCAAATTGAATTAACTTGAAATACAATAAACCGAAATTTAAACACTCTAAAAGTATTTAAAAAGATTTAACTAATAATAAAATTTTATCATAATGTTGTAAAATAAATAATTTAGAATGAAAAATTAACTTAGTATACTTTTTTAATAAAGAGATCTTTTCTTGTAATTGTAAATAATGATATATATTAAATAATATATTAATGAATAAATAAAAAGCAATCCGATAATGGACCAAGTAATAAAAAAAATTTGGTAATTATATGGTTAAATCATTGATCATATATTTCAAATAATCAATAATTTGAAATTAATGAATTAAATAAAGTTAATATTCAATAAAGAACAAAAATAATTAGAAATAAAAAATACTTAAATTTAACATTAAAAAATAACATCAATATTATAAGAAGAACATCTAAAACAATAAATTAAAATTAAAATTAACCACTTTATTAATTCACTCATGCAATTATAATTACCTAATAAATGATTTATTCAATGAAAGTAAAATACAGTAAATAATGATAATAATTAAATTGAATTTTAATCATCCAAAATAAAAAATAATAAAAATAACACTGTTAAAGACCTCATTACTAAACAAAAATATTAAACCAAAAATAATATATCAATTTAAATAAATGTATGAATAAAATATTATAGAGAAAAATTAATCGTACTTAATTTTAAAAGAGTGCAGTAGGTTTACCTATACTGAAAAATTATATAAGTAAAAAAAAAGCAGTTTAAATATTTTAGTTATATTATTAATATTTTAATTAAAATTAAAAAACAGGTTTTCACAAACTAATGAAATAATATTTGGTAATTAAATAATTAAAAAACAAAATTATTGAAAAATTTAAATTTCATTAAGAATAAATATCTAACCGATAATTTTTAATTCATAATACTATTTAATATTTAAATTCAATCTAAATTCACAGACATCGTTAATGCTTTAGGGTCCATAAAAACACAAATTATTTATTATTCAATAAATAATGCTGAAATATAATCCTTTAAAAACTCAATAAATTATAAATATAATTTTAATTAATCAAAAAATTAATCAAATATGTATTAGAAATTTCAGTGGTAAAAAGTTTTGTCATTTTGTGATTATAAATTATAATTATAATAGAGTAATCATAAATATTTAATGTAAGTAGTGAAATAATTAAGAAAAAGCGTTATTTAAAAAAAGTTATAATATATTAAAACCATATATAAAATAAAATAAAAATAATATATAATTAATAATCAAACTAAATAGAAAAAAATTAAATAAATTTATGTAAAAATAATAAGTATTAAAATAAGAACAAAATATTGAAATATAATAAAGACAATAATATCAAAATCGTTTTATTAATAAGTTTAAATCCAAGCTTAATAATTAACTTATTATTAGTAGACTATAATTCTCGTTCCCCTGCTTGAGTTCCAAGAAAATTGGCGACCCTCCTTCTTCAATACAGTTTTTTTTAGACAATTTTATTTTTTCATATAAATTGAATTTTTAAGTATGAATACACTGTTTTAAAAGACAGCGTTCTAAATTTAAAGAATGTTACCAAATAAACAAGTCTCCCCAATATTCGGAAAACGTTGTAAATCCTAAATATGTAGAAGTGTATACAACGAATCCGGTACTCTCTCAAAGAGTTCTAACATTCTCATGACATCTGTAATGAAGTGAGACAGAGATTTAAGTGCGAAGAAGCGTACACTCCCCTAAAAAGTTGATTCCCAAATAGGATTAATATCCAATAATATATAAATATGTAACTAAAAGGTATATAATTGTCACAACTAATGAAGAGTAATAATATTAGTGTAATATTAAAAATATACGAAATATTGAATAAACGTGTCATTAAAAATCTAAAAAAACGCTTACAAATTTAAGAATGAATAAAATACTTAAATATCTATCAACAATAAGAATTTCTCATCTCTTTATATCGTGTCGCATATATTTTATGAAAATTTAGTAATCAAATAAAAGCATAAAGTTGCTCAATATAATAATAAACATATCGATGTAGGAGTTAATGATTCTGAATTTGAATAACGGCGTTTACTAGAAAAATATCTGCAATAATTATACAGACTCAGACCCAGTTTCCCTCCAAATATATAATTCTCAAAAATAAGAAGATTTCTCAATAGTTAGGAAAAAAATTCGTACTTTTAAGAGTTCCTAAAATTTGTATATTAATATTGTCTGCCCCAAAATAAGAGAAATTTATAAGAATTGAGAGAATTAATAGCTTCCCACCATTTTAGGCATAGCCTGGTATTTTATATCAAATTGTGTTTTTTTATTTATAAAAATACTATGTGTTTCTGTTATCAAGCCCTACTAGGAATAAGAGAAATGCTAATGCGTCTATCTTTTTATAAAACAAATAATAATTTTATTAATGAAATTTTCTAAAGTTTAAAAAAACGTCAGAAATTCTTAATCGATTAAACCTCTAAAGTAAACTAATTAATTTTATAATTTCATTCTTCTTTCTGCTTTTTGAAATCATGCATTTCTAAAGCCCATTTCATGTCAAAAAACAATTTTAATTATTTTTGTTTCCCATATGCTGGAAAATATTTCACCTTGTATAATAAGATCTCAAATATAATTCAAGATCCCTTCTTATCGCAATGGAATTGGCAACGTTGTATTCAGTCAGAACCGAATGTTAATAATATGATAAATATCAGAAAAACTGCTAATTCCGCTATTACTATTTCTTAAGCTTAGCTTCTTCAAAATAGGTCCTTTAAAACACCAATCCATGAAGGCGTGGTAATGAGTATATAGATTAGAATAATAGAGCGGGAGAGGGCCAAAGGCTCCACCACGTTTAAATATATATATAATTATTTATAAGAAGTATTTTAATAAAAATTATAATTTTATATTAATATTATTAATATATAAAATCAGAGTAATCTCACAAAACTAAAATTATGAAAATAAATATAATTTAGGTAAATTATATATATAAAAAAATAACAAATATTTATTAAAAAATTTAAATACATATAATTATAAAAAAAATCATTAAATAATTATTTAATTAAAAGATCTACCAATAAAACATATATTAAATTACCTGACATCTCCATATCTAATATTTTCCCTAAGTGAGCCTCCTCATACCTCCCACATGACTCAGCAAATAGTTATAATACTGTTACATAAACATTATATTAATTTATCAAATGCTGAAAAATAATATACAAATATATAAAAATAATTCTCAAACTATATATTAAGATCAATCATTATAAATATTTTATAATGTGAATAAGTTTTACATGGTGAATTAATTATTTAAATCGAAAAAAATAGTCATTAACTAAATATATTAATAATAATAAATACTAAAAATATTTGATATAAAGTGATAAATACCAAATTAGAGTTTGTAACGCTTTTTAAACGTAATTTATAAGAAAAAAACTTATAAATGATTAATTAGTAGATTAATTATATTATCAAGGATTTTCACAAATGACTGAATACATCAATAAATGATAATGGGAAGGATATTGATCCCAAAATAAGCATATTATTTGAGAGGAGGATAAAATATACAAAGTTAAATATATTATAATCATTAAATATATAGGATATGACAGCGCTTAGAAAATATGAACTATAATATAAAAATATATTATCTTATCTGTGCTTATTTTGAAAAATTGACAACCATATTCATTATAAATTATGAAAGGACAACCCTAGCTATTATGGTAATCGGCGACAAAATTGATACTGATATAAAAAATAGCGCGAATGCAAAATAAATTATATCTCAACCCCGATAATATAAAAGAATTTATACACAAAAATATATATTACAATTAAATGATTGATTAATTAATTAGAAATATAACATAGAAATTAATAAATATGAAGATATCTTAAAATATTAAAAAATTAAAAATAATAGTGAATATTAAAAAGATATTAAAAAAAGATTAAAAATTTAAATTAAACATAATTTAATATAAAGTTAAAGGATAATATTAAAATTTTTTATTAAAACAGTTCACAACTAATGATATATATATATTGTATATTAAAAAATGTAATTAATAATATTGGAAATTTTTCATTAAATAACGTCAATTTAAGAAACCTAGTTTAGCGTTTTACTTTTAATAAATTCTTTAATATGAGCTGCTTTTGAGTAATTGCATTTCAATGAATTTTAACACATTAGTTTTTTCAAATGCTGAAAATCCCGTTTTAAAAAACTCAATTTTAAGGAATTCCAACAAAAAATTTCAAAGGTTGAAATTTAGTAAAAATCGCTACTTTAAGAGTTCTAAATTTTGTAATGTGAAAATTGAAAAAGAAAAAGCGGCGTAATTTTAGAGTTAAAATTTTTTAATTAAAACAGGTTTTTTTCGGAACTAATGAAATATTTGGTATATAAAAACAAATATTGAAATTTCATTTAAAAAAACGTCAGTGATTAAAGAACTTATCACACATGAAAATGTACATAAATTAAAAATATATATATCTTCATAATATTGTTATTTTTATTGTTTGGTAAAAAATTAAAACTAATATATAAAAATTATTGAAATACTACAAATATATTTCAAATAGTTTACATGAAATTAAAAAAGAAATATGAAGTCTTTAAAAAATTATATGATACACAGACCTTATCAAAAAAAACATACAAATTATATATCATAATAAATTTGTATGAAGTAAATATATTATCTTTAAATAAATTGAGAAATTGAAATTTTTATTCCATAAATAAGTAAACGAATTACTAAAATATTAAAAGAAGAAATATCTTAAATTATAGATAATCGTGAAAATTATAAGAAATTAAGGGATAATGACCCTAAGAATTAAATACAGTGTAACTAATTATTATTAAATATAAAACAGCATTTAAAAATGCTTCATCTAAAAATTATTGGTATTACCTCATTAAAACAGAATTATCACAGTTAATTGAAGAACCTTCATAAATTATACAAAATAACGTCATATTATTAAGAAAGCACCTTCCAAGTAGAAATTTTATTAAATTAAATTTCACTTTTTACGTAGCTTGTTCTATAGATAATTGAGCATTTACATATTTTGACAATATCACAGTTGATTTTATGAAATCCCACATCCTTAATGCTGGGGATAAAAAATGAAATAAAACCTATAGCAGAAAGATTACCCTTAAATTAAACTATAATGATACATTTCAAAATGTTAAGAAATTTATAAAAAAAAATCTTACTTTAAGAGTTCTAAATTTAATGTGAAATCAGAAAAAAGCGTAAAAGAGCTATGGAACAATTAAATTATATAATATTTTGCCCTAAAATAATTTTTTATTGGAAAGCATTATCCTCTCCAAACGAAAAAATTCTAATGAAATATTTGGTATAAATTATTAAAATGGGTAAACAAATACCAGTACTCGCAAATTCAATTGGCATTAGAACAAGCCCAAAGTGGTTAATTTTTTAGGCGTATCGACCTGATACCCAACATAATTGAATTATAATATTCTCCTTTTCTGCTTAATTATGAATAAATCTTTAGTCATTTTCAAAGTGGAGGAACCACATCAATAATTATTTTTCAAATGCTGAGAATACATATTTTCATTAAAAATTACTCAATTATTTATATAGAATAAATTACCATTAAAAATCATCCAAGATTAAATACAAAATGTTATAATGTAAATAATATCCAAGAATCCAAAATTTATTTTTTAAATCGTGACAATACTTTTATTCATTTTCTAGAACAATTATTTGTAATGAATAGAAAACTTTAACACAAAGGAAAGATCAGTAATTTTAGGAAGTTAAAATTAATCTAGTATTATAAAAAACAGTTTTCACAACTAATATAGGAAATTAATTGGTTAATATAAAAACAAATATGAAAATTCATTAAAAAACGTATATTTAAGTCTATAGGACAACACTAAATAAAAATCTATATTTATATAAATTTCAACTTTACTTGCTATTTTGAAATGCATTTCAATTGAAACGAACATTTTAATATTTTAATAACAATATTGACTGCTAAGATTCGAGTTAATAAACTCTAATATATTTTAATAAAATTACCATAAATAATTTTAATATCAAATTGTTAGAAAGTATTGAAGAGCCAATCGCTACTTTTTAAATGATAAGTTCTAAATTATGTTTAATGATAATTTTTTTTAGATAAGATAAAATAATAGATAATTCTGTATGGAAGTTTTAAAAATTTATTAATTTAAAACTTTTATCGTTTCATTTTCACGATTTTATTGTATATATAAGATCAAATAAATTTTCAATATTAAATTAAAAAAAATATGTTTGTTTTTTTTAATGATTATTTTAATTAAACTGGTTAATTAAAAATATCACTTTTGTTGCTTTTATTTATCAAATTGCATTAAATTAAACATAATTTCTTCTGTCCTGATAGGCAAGAATACTTAAATAAATAGAAAAGAAAACTCTTAAATTTTAATAAGAATTTACCAAAAATTAAATTTCAAATGTTGAAATTTAGGAAATAACGTACTTTTATAGCAGTATTACTAAATATTTGAATGTGAAAATTCAAAGAAAAATAGACTTCATTTTAAATAATATTAAAGAAGTTAAATATGGCTTAATTTATTATCGTAACATAGTCGTAGACTTTGTTAAATTATAATTAATTATGGTATATTTAATTATCAAATATTGATGTATAAATATATTATATTAAAAAATGTTAATTAAGACACGTAATAAAAAATAGTTTATTAATAAATTCTAACTTTATTTCTGGTTATACTTTTTGAAACGATGCATTTTTTCTTAAGGAAACACCTGAAGGTAATACAGATTCCATTTATCAAACACTGACTGAATATACTTACATGGTTATTAAGAACTTCAATTATAAGATTTGTGTTACCTAAATAATTTCAAATGTTGAAAGATTCGGAAACATCGTTAATTTATTAATCTTTCAAATGTAATCTTTGAGAGAGAGTTTAGAGAAAAAAAGCGTTAAATTTCAGAAGATATAATTTTATATTTACTAGTGACACATGAACAATTTCAAATATTTCCATTTACAAACTATCAATATACATGTTTTTGTTAATTATATATTAACAAATTTAATGTTCTAAACCATAAACAGACCTCAATTCAGCAATCTCTAGTTAACTATTTAATAAAGTTCTTGAATCTTTCTTTATTTTGAAATTGCATTTCAATTAGAAAATTCTTAACATTATATTTTTTCCAAAATTAGCATTGGAATATAAATCAATTAACTCGTCTTTAGTTAAGAGAATAGTTCAATTATTTAAGATATTAGCAGAAAAGAGTTTCTAATTGCACCTAAGAGTTAATAATTGTAAGAAAGAAATAAGAAATGTATAAAGAGTTCTTAAAATTTTATAAGAATTAATGTGAAAAATTTTAAGAAAAAGCGTAATTTTAGAAGTTAATTTTATTTATTTTATAAAATCATGGTTATTCTATAACAAACTTATAATCGAAATATATCTGTTATATAAAAAACATAAATATTGTCAAAATTTCATTGATTAAAAAACGTTAATTAAAGACACCTAAAACTATTAATAATAAATTCACTTTTACTTTCTGCTTTTTTGAAATTGCATTTAAACAAAACTCATCATCATTTAAATTTTATTCATTACATAGGAAGTGATAAAATCTACTAAAATGTGTAATATATTATTAATTATTTATTAGATAAATTATAAACCATAATAATCTATTATTTAAAGGATTAGAAATTTAAGAAAAATTTTACGTACTTATATAAGCGTATCTAAATATTGAAATGGTTAAAAATGTGAGAAAATTTTTAAGAACAAAAAGTAGCGTAGTATAATTTTATAGAATGATTAAAATTTTTTTAATTTAAAATAAACAGTTTTCACAACTTAATGAAATATTTTAGGAAGATTAGATATTAAAATATATATAAAAAACAAATATTAAAATTTCATTAAATAAAATATAACGTTTTAATATATAAAGTATAATAAGACTCCTAAAACTTATAATTAAAATTCTATTTTTCATTCACTTTAGGCAGTAGTTTGTTCTAACATTTGTGTTATTTGTTTAGAATAATGACGAATATAATTACCGTTCATAAATAAAACTCAATTTTAAGATTTACCAATAATAAACAATATCAAATATGTTTAGAAATTTAGAAGATAAAAATTCGTACTAAATTGTAAGAGTTCTAAATTTGTAAAAGTGAAAATTTATCAAGCAAAATATAATTGTTTATATATTTATAAGAAGGTAAATTTTTTTATTAAACAGGTTATCACGTGATCTAAACTAAAAATTATATTTATAGGTATATAAAAAACAAATATTGAAATAATATTCATTAAAAAAACATTAATTTAAGAGACACCTTAAAACTATTAATAATTCTTCTTTCTATGCTTTATTAGAATAAATATATGTGCAACTAATTCTAAAATTAGGCAAAGCGACTATGTTATTGACCTTCTCCAAAAGCTTGAAAATAATATCTCGATGTTATAAAACTCATATTAATTAAAGGATTACGCATACGATATTAGGTTATATTTCATAAGTTGTGTATGAAGGTATTTAATAGGAAATAAAGTCTGATTAGGTTACTGATGATTTTAAAATGTTATTTAAAAAAATTGGTAATTATACCAAAATTTGTTGTCTCAATTAACACAGTTTCGTTTTTTTTAAATTATTTAATCCTAAACACGTGTGAATTATTGTATCTATCATATAGGACTAACTTCCCTGGAGATATTTTAAGCGGGGCCTATATTAAAAATAACATACTCATTGAAAATTTCATATAGAATTAAACGTCCAATTAAGACAACCATACGATCCTTGAATTATAATAATAGTTTTCTTTATTCATTCCTGTTTGCAATTGCACACTTTTCATATGGAGAAAAACATAATTATTTATTCTTCATATAATGCTAGAAAAATCAGCTTACGTAGTTATAAAATGACTTCGAATTTTAAGAAATTACCAAAGTTAATTTCAAATGATTTGAAATTTAAAGGAAATAAAATTAATCTATATCTATTTAAGAGTTTACTATAAATTTGTAATGTGAGAAAATTTTAAGCATAAAAATTGACGTATAATTTATGTATGAAGAAGGTAATAAAATTTTTTTATATATGTTTTGCTGGATTTTCTTAATGTGAAGTCATGAAACAGGTGTTATCAATTAACGAATTATATAATAAAAAACATAAATATTGGAATCATTCATAATAAACTGTTCATAATTATTCCCAATACTCAACACAAAATAATTATTAAATAAATTTCTTAACTTTTCTGTGTTTTTTGAAATTGTAATTTCATATGAATAACATCTAAAATTATTAAATTTTTCAAATGCTGGAAATAAAGTTATAAATTCAAAACTTCATAAAATTATTTAAGTATTTTA
>JABUQX010072932.1:5000-10000 GCA_015478945.1 Trachelipus rathkii
TTATATTACGTCATCGACATATAATTATATTATATGGACTTCTATTATCTATCATTTATATACGTAAGGGTCGTTTATCGTAGCTATCTATATACATACATATATATATATATGAGAGCGCTGAGTATAAAAATAAGTTCTAGTTATTTTGATCATATATAATAGTATTTATTATATGTGAGGTTTTTAGCTATAATTATTAAGAAACTATATTATATATATATTAATATATTAAATATATATATATATATATAATTAATTATATATATATATTAATATATATAATATAATATATAATAATATTATTAATTATATATATATATTAATATTATATATTATATATATATTAATATATATATATTATTAATTATTAATATATATATATATATATATATATATATTTTATATATTAATATATATATTATATTATTAATATAATAATCCATATATTTATTATTTTATAATCTACATTCTTAGTTAGCAGTGATATTAGATATTGAATCGTTAGAGAATTATACTCGAAAATACTTAAATAATATATCTTATTTATTATAATTATTTTTATATATAATATATTAGTATATAATATAATATATATATATAATATATATAAATAACCATTATATAATTTAGCAAGTCAGTAAACAGTGTTAAACTACATTATTGAGCATAAAAATTATCATTTTATGTTATATTAGTATGTTAGGATATTATATTATAGTTTAGTATATTATATCTATAGTATCATAACATTTTCCACCTAATAAATTGTGTAAAATGATATGAGTGAATAAAATACCATAAAGTTATTCGTATAATTATATATGAGCGTACTATATAATATATATATATAATATATATTATATATAATATATATATATATATATATTACAGTATATATATATAATATACATATATATATATATAATATAATATATTTATATATATATATATTATTATATAATATTAATATATATATATATATATATATAATATGTGTATATATATATATAACTATATATATATATATTATAATATATACTATATTATATTATAATATATATATATTATATATTAAGGCTCTATATCTTATAGGTATGTACCCTATATTAGGTGTATATTAATAAAAGATAATAATATAGTATACGTCATGGGTAACACTTATTTATGTGCAATTTAATTATATATATATATGTGGATATATAGCTATATATAATACTAACACTACCTAAAATTATTATAAGGATGGCTATATAGAGGTATACAAGTATTAATAAGAAATATGTACTCATTTTAGTATATACTATATCCTCACTAAGATATATATATGTAGCTGAGTAGGTCATACATATAAGACTACTAAATATGTATTATACTTGATAGGTGGATAACTATATATATATATACTATATTATATATATATATATATATATATATATTATATATATATATATATATATTTATATTATATTATATATATATATTAACTTATACTGACATGGTGATGGTATATATTATATAACAAAAGTCATCTGTTTACTATGCGACAACGACATAGTGTTATTTATGACACCAGGCACCAGGCCATTCTCTTCCTTGCATATAACACAACCCTTTCCTACTCACTCACTGGCGTCATCCGTTATCCTTCTTACTCCAACATATTACACTCCTACTAAATATTTAAACACGCTCAGAGCACTTGCTTCCAAGTGCTTGCTCTACATACATGTCATAAACTATAACCTTCTACTCAGTGAGCCGTATTCGATACCTCAAACTTCACAACACAAACCTTATCCTCTTACCTGTAAGTTAACGATTTACTTTCAACCCCTCCTTTTACACATCCTGTTTTGCACAGAAACTCATCATCGCTATTTCCAAATCCATCGTCAACTTATCTTCAGATATTCACAGCACATAAAACCAAAACAATACCGGACTTAAATGATTAAGCGGTATGGAACACCCTCATGCGATCTTTCCTCTTGAGTTTTCTCAAATACATTTAATAACACCTATTCGTCTGCCACGCTCCAGCTTTATATATCACAATTATTTACCTTTCATAACCCCATCTAATATACTAATTGATATAATAACCAAGAGACATTAAACACATATATATATTAATATATATATAATTTCGCACTAATATATATACACTTCAGCTATTTATAATATATTAATATTACTAATATCAAATCACTTTCAACTGTCCATTATTTATTCTTACATACACGCTCTTCACTATTCGCAATAATACTATTTGTATTTATCCCATTTAGTAAAGCCTACCTACCTAAACACCTATTATAAATCTACTAATACTTTGCCAGTAGAGCTTTTACCTATTAATACAATTTCATACGCTCTCGTTGGGTTTGCCACACAAAATCCATTGATATACCTGAACATAACAATTATATTTAGATTTTTTACTTCTCCATTGGCTATTCTCAATCATTGTTTCAATGTAAAGATCTCATCCACCACATCCTCTTATCAACTCTAAGACGATACCTTGTGGCGGTCGGCACTAATTCAGCATCCTGGTGGCGGTAGTATCAACTCGAACGGCACATTCGGTCGACCGGAGAGGGACCGATCATCAGGTATTATCGCTACAAGCCAGACATCTCACACCGTATTAAAACATGAATATAACATATTCAATATAAAAGTGTCGTACAGTTCATTGTCAACTGTATCCCCATTACAGATCCTTAAATGATAGCGTAAAAGCGGATACTATTTTAGCATAACTCACTCCTCACCACATCCGCCGAATCGGAAGCTACTAACGGGGTACGGGCACCCTCTCTTGGATACGATCGCGCTGTTTGCTTGGACTAGTACAAACTTGCAGACATCCAATCCATCCAACCATCTATACCGTATAAGCTATCCTCCACAATAATTCGTGCGATACTCACCGAGTAATTTAATAAATACTTCGCAGACTTTCCACTGTCTATCAACTAATATACGGCGTCATACCCTGACACATGAACACATCAGCCTCAGTCCCTTACCTTTGAGCCTCGATCAGGTCCAAAGGAAATACCTATTCCTTCGTTGCACGCCATCAACAACCCACACACATTCACGCTTCACCCTCTTCATTATTTGGAAATGTTTAGTAGACGCAAGATTTCTAAGTGTTCCCACCTCCACAGAGTCCCTCGACGATAACCAACGATATTTCTATACTCAGTTACGTATGAAAGCGACCATCCTATTCATTATCCCTATGCGAGCATTCCCTTTGATTCTATCTATATTCGAGAACCGCGCCCTCTCATCGCGCTTCCTATCCAGAAAAGCTTCCTACTGGCACGTCACTATGTTAGCTGCAACCGCATATATCATGCTTTGGGGGAGGTAACACCTGCCATCCAGACTTGTATTCACTCCAGGGTTGCAGTTATACACTACTATTTCTACTCGTCCGCTACTGTAAGCATTCTTTTAGCTGAGATCTGCCCTTGTTTTTCCTCAATATATACGTGATCACACACACATCTTAATTTATCTTTTGAAACCTACATCATTGGTCTCTAATACATTCTAATCACCCTTTTTACTTTTAACCGCTTGCTTCACCTCTTCATTTCACCACTCACTGTTACATTCTTACTCCCTCTTTAGCACATCCACATGCGGCTAGGCTCTTTGCTGCACTACTATAAGCACGCTTCCTTCATGGTTATTCCCATCCGCACTCCAGATTTCTCGCTTAACTAACTTCAACCTATGTTCACATTCAACCGATTTACTTGCAGGCCATCTTAAATAGCTTATCACCTATTACCTTGTTCACTTAACTTTTCATTCTTAATTCTACCCACTTCCTTCTTAATCACCTTCCTTTTCATCAAGCCCCAACTAACCTTAATTGTCTAACATCAAATTTTAACAGACAATGGAGATGGATGCCGATAGTCCACTTTACTATAACCCCTCACTGATTTAACATCCGACACATACTTGGAGAATTATCTCCTTCAATCTTTTTCATATATATATATGCCCTCACTAATATAGATAACATACATACCCATTTGAGGGTACGTCGGATCAGAATTATTGGTCAAAAGTTTGCTTCATTATTATTAACGTGAGATAGGGTGAGCCCTTAGATTACGAAATATGAGTAAGTGTACTACTGTATATATATCAGTATATATACCTAGGTAACTAGGTCGTTAGCTAGAGTGATTTATTAAATTAATATATCCAGCGGGCGAGCGTATAACCACTAGGGTAGACAGGGTAGGTTAAGTCGTACCGGGAGGCATGAGTTTTTTTGCTGAAGCTTTTAGAACTAAGAATTAAAACATTGGTTGCGCTCTAAAGGAGATGATACTGAAGTTTAGGCCTTAATTTAAAGACTCTTGGGTTTTTATATATGAAGAGTGTGAAGAAGTTAGCTCGGTGATGTTTCTGCTTCATAAATTTTTAAAATGAAATACATATAACACGCCAATAATGGAGGATGGACTATGGGAGATAATTATCTTTATACAGTGTCGATACTTTAGAATTAACGGAGTTTGCACCACTTCACTCCGTTCTACTCTGTTATCGTGGAACGCTACACATTCTCTTTATCACTACTGCCGTAAGGTTTTATATCAACGGACGCGAACATTTCGTGCTCGTCATCGTATTTATCTCAAGTATCAAAGTTATAAGGGAACGTGGTCGGTTGTCTTAACCAGCTTACCTATAATTCGAAAAATATTGAACTTTTTCGTTCAGCTCTCTTAAATTTGCATGAAAATGTGTGAAAAAAGTACGAGAAATCGTATCAGTTTGTTTGAAAATCTTTTGTAACGAATGTGCCTGATGTTGATGTTAATTTATATAACTTTTTTAAGTGGTATTTAGCTTTATATACTTAAAATAATTGAATTAATGTACAGTGGAGCTGTAAAATTTGTGTATATTAAAAAAAAAAAGCTTCAAATTGATACTAAAATTAGATTTTTAAC
>JABUQX010072932.1:17500-20000 GCA_015478945.1 Trachelipus rathkii
TTATATATAAGTATATAGTATTTTATATATATATGTATTATATATTATATATATATAATATTTATATATATATTATATATATATAATATATATATATATATAGTATATATATATATATATATATATATATATATATAGGTTAATATATATAATATATACTATATATATATATAATATATATATAATCTTATATATATATATATTATATGTATAATATTAGTATATATATATATATATTATATATTATAGTATATATATAATAATATTATATATATATATATATATATATATATATATTATAGTATATATATATATTATATTATATATATATTATATATATTATATATATATATATTATAATATATTATATTATATATATATATATATATAAGCACCAACCAGATCAAAGACCGACTAGTCACAAGTATTAAAAAGGTAATTGCTTAAGAAAGCAAATTTTTTCTTTTGCAGATTTTACCGGTTAAATAGATTAAAGGAATGAGCATAGCTGTAATTAAGAAGATATTTTGAATTTTAAAAATTATATAAATATTGATCACGTTATTGGTAGCAGTTACAATAATTTTTTTTTGTCCCTATGTTTTAAATTTATTATGTTTTAATTTACGTTGGAATTTTCTTGATGGTTGAGAGAATTCCTCGAATTGTAACGAGCATATGGCAATGATGTTTTTATTTATAGTTAAAATATATTCTTTTTTTTTTATTTGCAGAAATTTTTCATTTGTATTTAAATATTTTTTTTTGTCTCACAAAATTTCAAACTCTTTTAAGAATTTTATTTGCTTAAATAAATTAGTAATATCATTTTCGTCAATCACGAATGCATTTTGTTTGTATTAAAGATTGTTACGACCAAAAGTCAAATGCGAGAAATACTGTTGATTAACTCAAAAGTTAAACTTATCCAACAAGGCTTTAATGGAAAAGTTTTTCATGAAAAACATGTCCATACGATTGATTTTGAACAAACTTTTGGAGAAAAGTATGTCAATTGTCTTTCAATAGTTTGTCAATTGACATATTTTATATTGTCAGAAGATAGTGAAAATTAGATGGACAAAATTTGCAATGTACAAATCTTGCACAAGTTTTCAAAAAGCCTTTTTCAAAACTCAAAAGATTTTACCAACATTTATTGTCATGTTGGACAGATCTTTAGTCTCATTCGACAAGTTTATGTTTTCAGTGTTTAGATATTATAAATCAATCGGTAATCTTAAAGTAGTGGAGGAAAATCTACGGTTTCATTGATTATTATTTACCTTAAAACAAATGTTTTATTATGCCTTTTAAATTCATTGTTTATTTTGTCTAGTTACTCGCATACATTAAGTATATCTTTATATCTCATAATATTCAAATGAAAAAAAGACCAATATATATATAAAGCATTTTGTACTTCTCACTTGTATAAAAGAAAATATTAACTCAAACTTACACCATTAAGTAAAATATATTTCATCAAATCTTTAACCATGTCTTTCAGTTAATGTTTAACTGATATAAAAAAAAGGATAAAAGATCAAGAAAAAGAATATAAATAATATAAATATAAGAATATAAATATTCGAATATAATCTTGGAGCTTAAATGCTCGATTCAATGGCAATTTATATTCCGATGAATTGTTTGAGTATATTTCAAGTTCAATACAAATGATAATTAATCAATATTCAGTAATCAATAATCGTGTTATATATATATATATATATATATATATATGTATCCATAATATACTATATATATATTATAATATATATATATTATTATATATATATATATATATATATATATATATTATATATAATATATTAATATATATATATATATAACTATATATATATATATATGTATCCACACAGAAGTCGATCCGAATCCTTGGTGGATTTCGAATCCTTCATCAGCTATGTACTTTATACTTTATTTCTTCTTTTTCTTCTGAGTTCCCCAATTAGGGGCTCTTAGACATCTTTAAGGATGCTGTAACCCTCAAATAAGCTCTATGGGTTAGTAAACATGGCGATAGACATCTTACTTGGTCTATTATATGTTTGTAACGAGAATTCAACTCAGGCTCCGGTTCCCAGAAGCTGACACTACCAGCTATATGTGTTCCAAGTTTTGAAAGCTATCCGAAATTAATTTCCCAAACAAGCAGGAAGGAATATTTATATATATATTATATATAATATATATTATATATATTATTATATATATATATATATTATAATATATATATATATATCATATATTATTATAATAGTAAACATCCTTAAGTGAAGTTGAATTTCTATTTTTTGGTTGACTCTTCTAACTATTTATTAGTTAATTTTTTATTTTTTACCACCAAAAGTGAAGCAGCACTTCTGATTATTATTTTAATGATCATTTAACTGTTTTTTTATTTTGTTCTATATCATTAGCATTCATCCTTGAAAATGGGTGTTTTTGTAATAACACCGAAAACTAGCTCGGT
>JABUQX010072932.1:25000-30659 GCA_015478945.1 Trachelipus rathkii
CGTTGTTTATTTCCTAGGAAGCCCAATCATGATTCAACTCCGTAAAGGATTTTACGGTATATGTTAGCTTTATCGGGGAAGAATTGCTAGCTACTATAACCTTGTCCTATACTTATAAACATTTTATCGGTACTTATAATATTTATTATGCGGTCGGAGTTTCAACATACTTACGGAAATCCTATTCTGCACAATTAATAACGTACTCTGATATAAACCATTACATAGATCTTTACTTACTTAGTTATTAAATACAGTACTCCCCGTGAGGCATCGATTACATTAACTTACAGTAGTATTTATTTGACTGTAGATTTCATCACCGACATTCAAAATAACAAAAGTATGTTATAAGGGTGACTGAGTAATATTCCTCATTTATATAGCAGATGTATTTACTTTTTCCCGCATTTTTGTGCCATTTCTCCTCTTACTATCCATCTGAATTACGAATGAGAGATGGTTTCCCTGTCTTTCAAAGGAAGCTGGAAGACAATACCTGCCCTGCCAACCTTCTACTTTTTGATTTTCAAGTAATGGATGTAAGGATAGTTTATCGGTATGAATTTTCATTTCCTAAACTTCTACCTGCGATCATGACCCTCACGTCTACTATCTATACGTCATGTCGATACCTTCATCCTAATTGCGTCCGTCTTGTCTACATATCAACACAAAAATTACACGATGTTTATCGTCATTCCCGAGTCATATATAGTAGGTACATACTAATGTAGTCAAAGTCAGGATATATCATTTTGTACCTGAGGCCGTCCTTCTCCAGGACGTTAAGCCTTTGGACTAAAGTTAGCCTATATGCTGCCAATACGTGCAAAGTCCATTAAAGCATACTTAGCGCTCTCATGTTCGAGGATGTTTATGCTTTTCCATCTCCGAGCAATTCATACTGCTTATCGATCAGCAGGTTCACATTATGCAATTGGTTCGGCCCTCACTACCTATCCTTTCAAATCATAATCAGGTTACATCATAACACACTACTTCATACTTTGTAATAAACGACCTGTACTTTTACTCGCTGAAGGTCGAAAAGCCTCATATGCCAATCTTTACAAGATAATACTATCAGGAAGAATCTATTGCTCAGGCTTTTCTCTTCCACTGGGTTTCAAGATTCGGTACTCCCTCTATGGTCTCCTCTACGGTCTCGACAGATCAGGGACGCCAATTTGAGTCCTACCTGTGAAAGGACCTTATGGTTCTCTTAGGATCAAAACGCATTCGCTCTTGTAGCTATCATCCACAGTCCCAGGGAATGATTGAAAGGTTTCACCGGCAGTCAAAATCTTCCCTGATGGCAATGTTGATAATTGGTCCGAAACCCTCAAACTCTTTCCCTGGATTTGGGGTCTCATGGAATGTTGATAATTTGTCGCGATACCCTCCTACTTTTTCCTCTTGGCATTGGGCGGACCTCATTCAAGGAAGCTTAGTGCTCATCCGCTTGAGCTTGTTTACGGACTTCCATCCGAATTCCCCAGGCGAGTTCATCCTTCCTTCCCCTGCTCCTACTACTGATCGTCATTCTTACCTTTCCCGTCTTCGTCAATGTGCCGACTCATGGAAGCCCTCTCTTCCTCGCCAAACTCGTCGCACAATCTACATTCCGTCCGAACTCGATACCTGTACGCACGTTCTTGTCCTCCACGACTCCCATCGCGGCCCTCTTCAGGCCCGATATGACGGACCTTTTCGGGTGCTTGAGCGCTATCGAAAATATTTTTCGCTTCAAAGGGGTTCTAAAGTGGAAAATGTTTCTATTGACCGGATTAAGCCCGCCTTCTTGGACTTTGCTCCCGAGTTGTCAGTTGACATTGTTCCACCTCCTCCAATCATCCTTCCTCTTTCTCCTCGTTTACAACAACCTTCTACCACCCATCTGGCTTCATCTTCCTCTACTCGTACACATTCTACTGACTCTCCTCACCCTCCTTCCGTCCCTCTGTCCACTTCTCTGGTTCGTAATCCTTCCCCGCCGCCTCTACCACTTCCCCTTCCGCCTACGACTGGTCCTCCAATGCATACCCAGTCTAACCCTCCTCCTGTGCCTTCTCCTCCCTATCCTCGGTCTCGGGCCGGCCGCCGTCGCCGTCCTGTTGTACGCTTCTCTCCCTGACACTCCGTGTCTGCCGGGGGAGGGGGTAATTGTAATCATTAGTCTTAACTAATTCCTATTTTTATTTTTATTTTAATTTTATTTTTATTTTGTACTTTTTCTTTTTCTATTTGGAACCAATTTTTTTTGTCTCGAGCGAAAGGTCACGTGATCCTTTCAACTTCCGTTCTCTTTCGATCAAGCGCCATTACTAAAAACACGTTCTCTATTTGTTCCGATTTTTTGCTACAGTTTTTGTCAGTGTGTCATTTTCACCATCCAAGTTTATGAATTAATGCTTCAGAAAATATCAAGGATTTCATTCCAGCTGTGTGCTTCCTTAACAAGTGATGATTTTGGTTATTTTGTGAATATCCACCGTTTCTTCAAACTTGTGATTCAGCTTAGCCTCAGTGAATTTGAACTATTTTTTCTGCTTCAAAAGATTGTGATCGAAAGTTTATATTGTATAGATTTAAACCTTAAAAGCCAGGGGTGAGTTTGTGCTTAAAATTTATTTCTAAAAAGTGAAACATTTATTTTTAATTTAAATAACACATTTCCTATTATATAACATGTGATTTTTATATCGAAATTAAATTAGTCACCCTTCATATCTTCTGTTTCAAAAAAAGTCAGATTTCAGGGGATCCTATGTTATATTTCTCATAAATTCTAATTCCTTATTTTATGCATTACAATTATTATTATTTATTTATAAATATTGTTATTGTTTATTATGATGTATTATATATAAGTTTATTTTGTTTTTAATAGATTTATTGATGCTCAACGTTGTTTCTGTTTCCAATGTTGTTGGTGTTGTTTCTTCAGCAAATCCGAAAACAATCATCAACAATATATATACTGTAAATGGTACAAGCCTTAAAAAAAATTAAACGCTAAATATATGAATTACAGAATTAACAAACAAAACTTACACTCTTAATTACAACACTGTAGTTCAGGTAAATTCTAAATAAAAATTACCTTATAACAGCCACTAATAAAAATTAAAATAAGAAATAATATTTCTCAGGAAATTTAGGTTAAAGTCTTTCATATTTATTATTCAAAACCGTCATAATAATATTAATATGTTCATTCATCCAAGATCCAACCCCCTTCCCCACCCAAAAAAAATCCTGAATACGCCAATGACGTATATATAAATCATATATATATATATATATATATATATATATATATATATATATATATATATATATATATATATATATAATATATATCTGTATACATTGAAAATATAATAATATATATAATTATATCTGCTTTATATATGACAAATAAATAGTAGATATAGTAATGTTTTAATATATAGTATATATAGTTCTGCCGCGTTCTAGCCACCTAGAGCCGCCCTCATATTCTGCCGCCCTAGGCATTTGCCTAGTTTGCCTAGCGGTTAAGAGGGCTCTGCCAATAAGTCTCTCGAAGTTGTGTAACTTTCCTTCAAATTGTTCTAATAGGTCTTTCCCTGGTTGCTATCTAATCTCTTGCAATATTTCCTTCTGAATAGTTACAAGACTTTCTAATCCTCGTTCAAAGAACTATATTCTTAGTAATCTTTTAATCCAAATGATAATTATCAAACCTGAATTCTTCTCACTGCCTTAGTAGAGCTTTGTTGAATCAGGACCTCTTCAATGATAATATATCACAAAATAATAGAAAGTCCTTCAAAACCTGGTATATTTTCAGTTTACTGATGAGATTCCTCATAAATAATTCATATACCAAGTAAGACCAAAGGTAGAACCAAACCTGAGACCAATTAAGAATCGAGAATGGAACCATGTAATAACCATTTTATTTCTATTTATGACTTTCCTCCGTATCTAGAATGTTGAGTGTGGAGTTAATTTGAGAGACTTTTTTTTCATGAGACAATTTTATTTTCCACTTTTATTTTCCAAATTAAAATTGTTCTTAAAATATTTTGAAATAAAAACTTGGCTAAATCATTTTCAAATAAAAATTGTATTTTAAATTTATGCGCTTTTCCAAACTAAATTTTCTTCCAATTCCTCAAAAAAATAAATGATCTATCCGTATGTCGTGTGAAGCTCAGGATCTTATTTTCTGTATTCTAATGGCAATTAAAATATATAATTATAATATATAAAGTATATATATATATATATATCTATACTATAATATATTATATATATATATATTATATATATATATATATATTCATCATATTTATATATATTATCTAATATATATATAGGTATTATTATAATATATTATATATAATATATGTTTTTTAAGCATGAAATCCCCATAAAACATTATGACAACTGAAACTTTTTACCACATGTTGGCGATGCAGTAATCGCTACATACGAGAAAAGAATAAATACCAACTAATTACTGTTACTTCATGGCTGTTGTAACACAAAATCCGTTTGATGTCTAGTATAGAAAATCTAATAAATATATTCTGCGACCTGATGCTAAGAAACTGATAAACAATAAAAAATCCAGAAGAAACAAAAAAAAAAACCTTTTTTGTTACATTGTGTAATTTGCATTATAATTACGTTATACATTTGTTTCCGAAACTGAAATATAATTTATTTGTCATGTGTTTGCGCCTTTTACCCTTTTAATATAATGTCCTACTCGTATTATAGAAATATGTGATAGGATGGCATTGTCAGTGGTTTTTCTAAGTGTATACATTTTTTTTTCTCAAAATCAAGGCCCTATAGTAGGTCATAAATAAGTTTGAAATAACAAAAAAAATGCCTTACTGTAACTCTGTAAGCACTACTGAGTCAGAGTCGAAATTTTGAATTTAACTTCTGGAGTCGGAGTCGTAGTCGGAATCGAAATTTTTGTTTGAGTGAAGTCGGAGTCGGAGTCGGAGTCGGAGTCGGAGTTGAAAATTTTTGTTTAGTGGATTTCTGAGTAGGAAGTCGTAAATTTTTGGTTTAAGTGGAGTCGGAGGTCGAGTCGAGTCGGAGTCGAAAAATCCAAATTTTTGAATTAAGGACAGTCGGAGTCCGGAGTCGAGAAATTTATTTTAAGACTCCGTAGCCCTGGATTTATTGATGGGAAAACTTTGTCAGGTTAGCATATATTCGTTGGTCCAGTATGAATAATTAGTGTAAGGTTATGATAAATTTTTTATATATGTTACAATGTTAATGTAGAATTAACATTGATATTAGTGATGGGACGATTAATCGTCATCTCATCGCAAAATCGGCCAATTTTTTCCTTAATCGTCAGCCTCATCGTCATGCGTCAATTTTGCCGATTAATTTAGAACAAATATTAGAATTTTTGGAATAATATTAAACTCATAATAATAATTATATAGATTAATAATATAATAATAATTAATAATAATAATAATAAATATGAAGTAATAATAAATTAAATAATAATAATAGTAATAATAATAATAATAAATAATATAATAATAATAATATAAATAATATATAATAATAATAATAATAATAATAATAATAATAAATAATAATAATAATAAATAATAATCGTAACTTAATA
>JABUQX010072933.1:0-18234 GCA_015478945.1 Trachelipus rathkii
TTTTCAAAAGGTTATTTACGGCAGTTTCTTATTCATAGTGAATTTATGAGTTTTAAGAATTTCAAGTTGAAAGAAACGATTAGCCCTGGTCCTCAGAACAGAAAATTTGAGTTTATCCTCTTGTATTGCACAAGCATCAATGTTGTCCGTTCAACAGATTGTTGCGAAATCAAATATGCGATTTTCTAGAAAGCAACAACTTAATTGGGACTAAGCAAAGAATGAGCTTAGTGAACTAGGACACAAATTGAAGATGTAGTGAGAGAAACTTCGGAGTTAGCACATCATTGGAAACAATTGAAGCAAAATTTACTCTCAGATTCGGTGTGTCTGAAATACAGGGATAAAAAGTTTTTTTGATTGAGCTTTATCTGGTGAAAGATATTGAATGAACTCATGAAAGCCATAGAAATAAGGGTTTTCAATTAAATTTCTGGATATATTAATGAACAGATAACTACTCGTTTCAATAGCATGAACAAATGTTAATGAGTTTTTTCATTTCTTGCTCCTGCATCAATAGCAGAGCTACGAAATGAAAATTTGCAAGAAAAGGCTACAAATCTGGTAGAAAAATACGATTTAGATTTATTTTTCGATTTATGAAACAATTAATCACCTTCTAAGCATTAATGACTACAGAAATGAAAATGAAAAATATGTAACATTAAGATTGCAAACTTTTATTGTAGAAAGAAAATAAGCTGCTTGGCAAATAGCTGACCAGACTTGTGTACAGCAGTTTCCCGTTGTTTTTGACGTTACCAGAAACATTGCAAACAGCTGAAGGTCGTTTTCCAAGCTCAAGTAATTAAAAACTTTTAAGGAACCAATATGACACAGACAAGGCTAAGTTCACTGGAATTTAAATAAAACCTGTCAGTACTCTCTGAATCTGAAAGAAGGTTTAATAAATTAATGGCAATAAGCCAAAGACGTTTTGGTAACTAATAATAAGAATCACCTTTCGAATATTCTTGAATATCAGACAGATATTCAGAATTTTTGTAATTAACATTCCTTATTCTATATTGGTATGTTTATATAGTATATATATATATAATATTATATATTATATATATAATATAAGTTATAAATATAATAATATATTATAATATATTTATATATATATATATAATATATTATATAAATATATATATATATATATATATAATATTAAATTATATATATATATATAATATATGAGTTTAAAGAAAAAAAGAGGCATATATAGGAACGTAAGAATTAACTGGCCTCTCCGGATTGAACCGAATCCGCCTGTTGCGACTGAGACAATAACCGTGCGTTAATCGCATCTGAGCCATCCTCCAACCCAAAATAGTTGGATTCAAGAACAATTGTAAAGCAACCGAGTTCCCGTCAAGGCGACGTCACACCAGGTGCCAGCCTGTCCTACTCCCTCCTTCTTTTATATTGTAGATGTTAAATTTTGCATAATAATCGCACTACAATAGCTAAGAACATATAATGTATCTGATATGTTCTTCTTAAGAAACATATAATATATTATATGTCTTTCTTTGAAGCAATCTTATATATTGCGATTATTATGCCATATTTAACATCTACAATATAGAGAACGAGGGATAGGAAGGCTGGACACCTGGTGATGTGCCTTGATGGACTCGTTTGCTTTAATAATTGTTCTTGGAATCAACGTTTTTGGGTTGGAGATGCCGATTCGTACGCACGGTATATTGTCCTGCAGTCGCAACATGGCGGTGTTAATCCCGAGAAGGCAGTTAATCGTTTACTTCTCTATTCATACTGTCTTTCTTAATACTTATATATTTGCGAATTATTGATTTTAAGCATAATAATAATAATAAATAATAGATAATAATAATGATAATGATACAATAATAATAATAATAATTAAAAATAATAAAGTTTTGCGTTTTATTTTTGTCTTCCACTTATAATATCTACAGAAAGTATTAGATTTAATTTATTTTTCAAAAAACTTTTGCAATATCTAGGGATTTCTTATTAGCCAAAATAAGGATTCGTTGCTGAAATTTTTTTCTTCTTCCGAAAAAGAGTTAAAGAAATATTTTGTAATTTTTTTTTCTTCCCCATGCTTTGAGCGAATTCTCAATGTTTTATATTTTAGCGTAAGTTAAGAATTGTTTTACATTAACTTTTTTTTTTTTTTATCGAAGACATAACGAGAAGATATTTTTTTCTTAAGGAAGGGCTGATATTGCGCATAGTTCGAACTGAGAACGAACTTCGGTATTGTTTTGCACCATCAATAATAGTATATAAAAGGTATAATTTATTGAAAGTTTGACATATATATGTAGGTTACATCCCACATTTTTTAATTTTTCTGCTGTGTGGGTCATAAGAGTTACTTATTATACTGACTGATTTGTTTTAAGTAAGGGTTGGATGGAAGAAGACTAACTGACTTGAGAGTAAGTTCATAAAAGGGACGAGAAAAGGTCAGTAAATCTAGACCCTGATAAGGGTTTTAGTATATTAAAAACATAGTTATTTAATCTTTATTATGTTTCAGGCGTTAGGATAAATGTTAAAATAAATATAATCGAGCCTGTCACTGCTAAATGCGTAATGTAAATTTAAGATAATAAACTTATAAAAAAGTAAGTTGTAAACAAAGAAATATTTACTTTTTGTGCATACCTATCGGTTTACAGAAACTCCTCTTATTTTATGTAGTTGCGCTGTTTTCAAACCTCTATTTAAAAAAGAAATTTTCGTCACCATTTTGACATCGCCTGGGTTTCTTCAGTTATATTTTCTTTATTCTTGACATTTTTATTCAACTCATCAATTCTCTCAAATTATTATAACGGACCTTTATAATTATATGGACACTCGCCGATTTATCTACGGAGAGCTCGGACCTCGCGTACCACCGACCCATGAGTGGGGAAAAAATAATAAAATATTGCCACAAAATAAAATATATTTTCCCAAAATAAAATTAAGCATCTGGCATTAAGATTTTCTCATTGAAATGGGATATTGTCGATATAATTAATAAGGGCCCTTGAAACATCTTAATTTCTTCTATAAAGTATGAACTGACTTCCATCTTTTTTCTTTCTTAGTTTAGATTTTTTTTTTTTTTTTTTTTTTTTTTTTTTTTTGTATACTATATTATTTTTTTTACGTTTCATTTAAATTTTTCAAGCTGCTTCCCTCGGTTTATATTTCGCATTAAAAGATTCCCCCGTTTTTTTTCCTTTTCCTTTTTTTTTTTTTTTTTTTATCTTCCAAATTCCCTTGGTAAAACCTTATAATTCACCTTAACGTTTTATGTGCATTATAATTACCCTATTTTAATAAAATTTCTTATCCATTTTAACCCATGCAAATAAGCTTACGAATGATTTTTCTAGAAAGTATCAAATTTGGTACTATACGAGTACTTGATGAGTTTATGTACCAATTGCTTGACGGATCTTGTTTCCTTGGTGATAAATATAAAAAACTGTTGCCATAGTTACGAAACTGATCTAAAATGCGTAACTACCAAAGCTTATACTTACTGTTGAAAAAATGTGCTGCAGTCTTTTTAAATAGTTTTGAATATATATATATTATATATACTAATAGTATATTACACATTTATAAATAAAAACAATACATATCAATATATATAATTAGTATATATATATATATATATATATATATATATTATACTTATAATACATTATAATATATATAAAAAAAAAAAATATATATGCATAATAAACAAAAAAAAAAAAAAAAAAAACACTATAGACTTTTCAAAGAACTTTATTTAGTATTAAAAGTTCATAAATGAAATTAACCTAAAAATCTCTAATTTTTTTTTTTTTTTTTTTTTTTTTTGCATATTATTCATCGGAAATATTTAGAATTTTTTTTATCTTCCCCATTTAGGCCTCGAGCCGACGGGGACAGAGGGAGGAAGTCCCCGTCTGTCACCAGAGCGAGAAACCCCGACCCTCCTTAATCTTTGCGTTTACCCCATGGTGTCCTTTAGTTAAAGTAATTACCATAGTTAAAGGGAAATTTAAAATTATTCTTTATTTAACTAAAGAATACCATAGGGTAAATAGCAAAGATGGCAGGAGCCAGGGTCTCTCGGACTCCCGGTGGACGACGGGGGACTTCCTCCCCCCTCAGTTCCCCCGTCGGCTCGAGCCCCCTAAATGGGAAATAATAATAAAAAAATTTCTAAATTTTCCGATGAAAAATGCAAAAAAAAAAAAAAAACGATGATTTTTAGTGTTCTAAAACATATATTTTTGAAACTTTTAATGCTAAAATAAAGTCTTTGAAAAGTCTATAGTTTTTTTTATATGCAATTGTAAATATATATTAATAGATATATATATTACTGATATATATATATTATATATATACATATATATATATTATAATTATATTATATATATATAATATAATACTATATATATAGTATATATATTATTTATATATACTATATATATTATAATATATATATATATATATATATAGGTGTGTGTGTGTAATTTAAATAATTAACATGTGTAGAAGGTTTAATTACCATAGATGAATTAAATTAAAATAAAACATATAATGGAAGAGGATAGTAGGTATGATAATATGTCAGAACGAGTTCTTCATGCGGAGGGACAACGCCCACATGAAAGTGGAAAAACGACGATGACGCAGAGTGAAGGATTCAAAGAGACGAGACCAAATCGATTCCCAAATGACAAACTAATTAATGACGAAAAAGATGAAGAGCACTTTCACAAGCTTCATATTTGGACAGCATATCTCTCATTGAGGAGTCGGATGGGAGGTATTCTTCTCCAAAGAACACTCACTCTCCTGCAGGATAAAGTCATGGTATGTAACCACAAACACACAACCCCCTCCCCAACACACCACACACACACACAACACACCCGTACACACACACACACACACAACACACACACACATATATTAGTATATAATATTATACTATAATATATATATATATATTATAATTATATATACTTATATATACTATATATAATATATATTATATATATATAATAACGTATATATATAATATATATATATATAGTATATATATGGCAGACTAAGAAGTTACCCGCATGATATCTCTCGAAAACTACAGATAGTACAAGAAAACTGATAACATATATGGAATCAGCGTAGAAATTATCGAAAATGAAAAAAAAAATTTAATTTTTTTTGGAAAGAGGTTTGGTAAATTTTTTTTTTATATTTCCAAAACTACGATAGTTAGAAAAAAAAACTAATAAACATATTCAGAATCAGCGTATGAAATTTTTTTAGCGGGCTCGAGTTCCGACGGTGACAGAGGGGACATTTCCATACCCCGGTAGGGAGGGCGGGGAACCCCCGCGACACCCAAATACAAAAGAGCGGGGTTCGGAGACCCTCCCGGAGACGGGGGGAATAGTCCTACCCGTCTTCCCCTAGTGAGCCGCGAGACCCCGACTTTTGGCATCTTTCGTTAACCCTGCAGCTATCCAAAAAAATCTTTTTCTCATACACTATTGCATACGGCTGATTCTAAAATATGTTCCATTAATTCTCCCCCTGTACTATCTCGTAGTTTGGAGATATAAAAAAAAATAAAAAAATAAAAAATTTTTTTTCATTCCATACAAATTTCATACGCTGATTCCATATATGTATCAGTTTTCCATGATTACCTATCTTATTTTCGCAGATTATCATCGGGTAACTTCTTATTTCACCATAAGTATATATATATATATATATTACTATATATTATATAATATATATATATATAATATATATAATATATATTATAGAGTATATATATACATAATATATATTATACTTATATATATATATATTATATATATAATATATATATATATATATATATTATATACTATATTATAGGAGAGGAGAAGAGAGAAGAGAGAGAGAGAGAGGCTATATGTAACAATCTGTGTCTCTCTCCATTCTGTATATTTTAATATAAAGTTTTATAATTAGTTTGGTAATTAATTTACACACAGCAGTAAAAACACTGTAAAGCTGACTGTGACTTCGTATATTTTCATTTGTTTTTTCTAATATTACGTTTATATTCTTTGAGGATCGAAACTTCTTGCTAATAAGTTGAACTATAAGGAACAGGATCTTTGGGATTAAGTAAAAGTTAGATTCTGAAAATGATTAAATATATCCCACATCTATAATAACAATTTTATTCAAATTATATCACCTGTTACCCATAAGAACCAAGGTTGTGGAGTCGGTTCAAAATATTTCAACTCCAACTCGGCCAAACTCCAGAATAGGGCACAGACGCACAGATATATATCGAAAAAGTACGACACTTACAGAAAAACCAATTACATATTTGGAAACAGCGCATAAAGCTTATTACCAGAATGTAAATAAAAAAAAAATTATTAGGGGGCTCGAGCCGTTTAGTTTCCATTATATATATATATAAAATAATATATATATTATATATATATAATATATACTATATATACATATATATTACGATTATATATATATATATAGTTAGTATATATAGATATATATATATATATCTATATAAGCATTATATATATATATATATTATATATATCATATAGTATAATATATAATATCATATATATATATAATATATATATATATAGTATATATATAGTATATATATATATATATATATATATATATAAAGTCGTTTTATGATTTTCTAAAACTAACAAAACCCAAGAGTAGACTCATAAAGATATAAGTTGTCGAGGGTCTTTGGCTTCAGTGTTCGACGGGGGGGGGGACTTCGTCTCCCCCTCTGTCCCCCATCGGCTCGAGCCCCCTAAAAATTGAAGTTCAAGGAAACATATATTTCCATTAGGGGGCTCGAGCCGATGGGGGACAGAGGGAGAGACGAAGAGACCGAGCTCGGACCTAGAATTGGCATTTTCACTTGCAACATCCCAGAATATCTTTTGAATGTTCTAAACTTCTCACAAAGGGCATATTGTGAATTATACAGTGGAAAGTCGCGAAATCTGGAAAGTCATTGCTTTTTCTGCAAAGTGCAATAAATCCATTATTTCTCCAAACCATAGAAGGTGATATGCAAACCAATTTTCGTAGTGGTAGATTTGTTTTTTGAGCAAACTCAGAAAATATTTTAAATATATCTTCACCACGAGTAAGTCGGTTAAAAATTACACATGAAAAAGTAAGTACATTTTCATCTATTCCTCATGATCCAAGAATATTCCTTATAAATATAATGAGTTGAGCTGTATCGACAATGTCAGTAGATTCATCGAATTGTAAAGATAAAAATGCACAATTCTGTATGTCTTTTTCTAATTGCTCAGTAAGATCTGTATTCATAGCTTCCACACGTCGACTCGAAGTTGTACGGGAAAGTTGTAGGTTTTTTACGGAATTTATTATTTCGTTTTTGTTTTTAAGGTTGTCAAATAAAACAGCACTGGGCTCAAGGAAAGCTTCTTGAACAACCTCCCCATCAGTGAAAGGTTTTTATGTTCTACCAAAACATAACTAAAGGGAAATGATGCGTTGGTTGTTGATTTTGATTGTGTAATAGGTTTAGTGAAAAGTTGTTGCTGCGACCCTAACTCCGCTTTTAGCCCTTTTCCTTTATCTTCTTATTCTCACTTTTTACAGGATGTCACGTTGATAAGGACTAGTAGGCTTGAAAAGTGTCTTTCCAAATGACTTTTTTGGGCATAGCAACATGAAGCACGACATATCAGCATAAGCAATATTACGAAAACATGTAAAGAGATAAAGTTCCTCCCATCATATGCGAAAATATAAGATCTTACTTCTTTACCGTTTCCACCATTTTTAATAAAATATCAACACCATGCCTAGATGGCTGGTACTATGACAATATCCAAACTAACCTCATCCCCCTACACATGTGCGACACCACCCAACCTGAGCCAATACTTAAAGCTCACAGCAGTCACTAATTCAGAGACCTCTTACGTCAAGCTGCCATATCCATTAATGTCGTTTAACGAAAAAAGAAGTCTGATCTTTCTTTATTTTGACAAATATTGAGACTATAATATATATATATACATATACGCTTATACACAACCCTATATAAATATATATATATATATATATTATATATACTATATATATATAATATAGATATATATATATAGTATATATATAATATATATATATATAGGATACCTATATATAATATTATATAGTTATATTGAAGAGTAAGTTTCAGGTCTAAGACATACCACCTTCAATAGAGAATATTAGATGTTTGAAGAGAGTGAAGCTGTTTCACGATAAAGTGGAGTTTGTTCCCGAACTGCTTAGAGATTCTTTCAGTCGTGCTAGCAACTTCCTGCGCCAGACGCCACAATATATATAATATATATATTATATACTAGCATATATATATTATATTATATATATAATATATATATATATTATATATATATTATATAGACTATATAAATTAGTATATTATATAATATATATATTTCTTTTTCTTTTTCTTGCTTTCTTTTTTTATTTTGACATGCGTTGATATGCCCAGTCGATGGATTGTCCGCACGTAATCGATCGCCCTACCGCCTCGCGATCGACCTCTCCGCGCCGCAAACGCTGTTCAGCGATCGGACGCTCTTCACTCTTGAAAATAACTAAAAAAATATCAAATACTACAAAATAGAATAATTTTTAAAGATCATTTTAACTTTCCCTTTTAGCTCCTCACTATGTTGAATGTTAATGATATTAAGTATATATATATATTATATATATATAATATATATATATATATATATAATATATATATACATAAATAAATATACTAGATTTATATATTAAACATACTAGTAATAAATACTAATTAACCCTGTTACTACCTGATAATAGAATTGCTACGTTATTCATTTATATATGACTAATACTATCGATATATATACAAAAAATTAAGTGTTATGGGTCATGAACTTTGAAAAATGACCAAATTCAGTGAAATGCAAATTTTATTTGGGAGTTATTTATATATAAAATATTTATTTTGGTAATACCCGCTGACTATATGTATATATTGAAATATATTAATAAAGGTATTATTTATAATATATATATATAAGGTCCTTGAAGTATTATCCTAAACATTATAAATTTTTAACTAGGTGAAGGATGCTGGTTGTAGGTATTTAAAAGGGGGGGACTCGGAAAGGGGGGAAAAAGGGCTTTTTGCTTCGATTATAATTTAGTGTCTTTGTCTATTAATTAAAAAATTTAATGTTAGCTCTACAGTTCAGGTTCAACGGTAAGGTTATTTTTAATTTATATCAAATAATCGAAAAGATATTAAATGATTAATCTGAAACTTAAGACAAGAAAATTGCTTTTCGTACGATTCATGTGTGTGAAAAGTGAATGTTAGTATGAACTATGAAGGACGAAAGCGAAAAAATAATGACCTATTGACTTTCTTTGTAATTTACAATCTATGAGATCCTTCCTTAGATTCCTGGTAAAAAGACATCTATAATCTATATATGATATATATATATATATATATATATAGATATAGTAATATATCTATAAACTGCTACATTACTTAGTTACATGAACTTACATCTAGTGTCATCTACTCAATGAGTGAAATAATTCTTAAAAATAGAATAGCATCTCCCAGCTCCTCCTTCATTTTTTCCTCTTAGTGATTCCTTTCCGGTTTATGAGCAGAAAAAGTCGTTCAACGCTAACTTGCGTGGAGTAGAGCGCAGTAACAGCAAATTGCAGCTTCTTGTACAATGGCTGGATACTTTCCGATGGCCTTTTCTAATTTAAGCCATGAAGTTACATCAATTTTTTCAACTTCTTTCAGTGCAGCAAAGAAATTTTGTTTAAAGTTTTGGAATATTGTGTACAACGATGAGGAAATACCTAGACATTTTTCTTAAACCCGTCGACGTTCTCGACTAAGCCCTTCAATATCTAGAACCTTTTCATACTCATCTTCTGAGCTTTCTGAAGAATGACTTGAGAAGGTAGTAATGGGGCTAACTGTAGTTTAATCACTTACAATATGTCCAGATATATCCTTTTCTTCTTTAACTTCTTGCAGCCCTTTAACACAAATGGCCACGTTGCAAAGTGCAGATTTAGCTTTTTGTTGTCGATCTTCTGTTAAGCTTACCCTGTAGATAGGATCAACATAAACAGCAGCTAGTAGAATAACATTGTCAATGGAAGAAATTTCACTTCGTACCATGGAGTCTTTTTATTTCTTCAGAATCTTAAATATAGATAGTATAAGGTTGAAGGTTGAATTTATTAGAATATAATCCAAATCGAAACATAAGGTGCAGGCTAAAAAACTTCGAAGTTTGCAATTGCATTTTGTAATATGGAAGTCGCAAGTCAGTGAACTTGTATGAAGTGATTGAAGTCACTCATAGAGTCACAATTCACAACTTCATAATTTCCTGACTCCAACTCTACTATCTTGAAAATTACCGACTCCAACTCCGACTCCGACTCCAACCTCTTGAAAATTACCAACTCCGACTCCACCCTCTTCAAAATTACTGACTTCGACTCCGACTCCGACTCCATTTTCTTCAATATTCCCGACTCCCCGACTCCCCGACTCCCCGACTGCACAACCCTGACAAGAACCGAAGTTTGCATTTATGTAATTTTTAGACCGAAATTTTATCTAGATGTCTTGGAAAATTGTTTCCACACATGCAGACATATTGACAAAAAAGCATTCTAATGCCTGCCATTAAGCATTTCATTATTCCTTGAATCCTAGGATTCACGTCCCAGCAGCCTTGTCCATGACCAATTTTGTCTCTGAGCAGCCTTGTCTCTGGACCTTTACCTGAAGACTTACCTTCAGGAAACCTATTTTTACTAACTGACAGAAGCATAATCAAATATATCACTTGAAATCCTGCATGAAGCGTATCAACAGCGATAGATAACTTCACCTATGATTCAGCCAACCACATGTCAGGATACAAGAAAGTTACATTAAGGACACGCTCTGTTTCGCATTGCTATATCTACGTATTTGAATAAACTCCTTCCATTTAGAGGTCAAATTCCTCAGCTTTGGAAACTTCAACAGGTTGAATAAGTGGCCGTACTAATCAAGGATAGCACTTCTGGAAGAAGTAACCATTTTACCCAAGCAAGACACTTTGCCCCTAAACTGTTTGGGCAGAGCAAACAGGGTAGTCTAATTTATGTTGGTATTTCTTTTCTCATAGATAACTTTACTTTAAAAAAAGCTCCCCCCCCCCATCATCAATGTTCTTTCCTAATCACGCAGCCTAAGCATACGTTTCATAAGCAAATGGTAAGTTAGTGCATCGCGTCTTGTGGCTAAATGTTTTTTTGCCTGAAATCGGCGTAAAGAATAATGAAAGAATCTATTACTAATGTTGTTACAATATTAATATATTATAGACAGAATAAATATATAGTCTCATCTACAGGAGGAAGATCTTTCTTAACCTGGGAGAGTGCTCTTGAATACCTTGGCAAAGACAATGCTCTTCTACGCCCATTTCAAGAGGCAAAACGAAAACAACTGCAAAAGGAAAGAGACATTTTACTTCTTCAGATTCGTCAAGTTGTGAGTAATTTTATTTTATATTTTTTTCTACGTGATAACTTTCTGGGGTAAGATTGTAATATTCTACATTTTATCTTCAACTTTCAATGAAGTAGGGAGATTATAATAATAAGTTAATCTATGATAGACTCATAGAGTCCCACCTCCTGAAATTGAAATTTTCATCACCCTCTCTCTCTCTCTCTCTCTCTCTCTCTCTCTCTCTCTCTCTCTCTCTCTCTATATATACTTAAAGAGATATATCTATATATATTTATAATATATGATACGGTAGTAATATATATATATATATATATATATACTATAGTATATAGTACATATTCCTATATACTTATATATATATATAATATATTATATTAATATATTATATAGAGAACAACAAATTAATGATGCAGAGAATGACAACTTGAAACTGGGAAGTCAGCTATACAGTCTGCAAGAAGAAGTAACAAGAGCGCAGGTAAAGAACAAGATTTATATTTAGTATATAATATATACTATAGATATATATACTATATATAATATAGTTCTCATTTTCAAGAAACTATTTCGACAAAATATATTTACCAAAAAATTATATTGATATTATATGTCTATATTATATATATATAGTTATATATGACCATGAAATAGGTTAAATTAGATGAGACGAAATCTGAAAAAGAAAGCACAAGAGCATCGAAATTTGAAAAAGAAGAAAATCTGAGAAAAGCTCAAAAAGAAGGAAATCTGAGAAAAGCTCAAAATGAGGACGAAGATATTTCACAAAAAATATATTGCCAAAAAATTATATTGATTTATTTTCTCATTTTATATTGCAAAATACTCTACAGAACTGAAACTACATTGATTTATTTTTATTTAATTTATGTTATATAATTTTAAAATGCATTCATGTCAAAAAGTAAAAAATCGTCTTAATTTTAAGATATAACTGCTTAATTTTCAATTTTCAATTCTATTGACAAAGACTTCTCTCCAAGACACAAAATTGCATATTGTATAGAATCAATATATCAATGGTACTAGTTGGAAAAGTGAGAGAATCACGTGGTATTCAGCAAAGTTGAGGAATTCAATTTAAAAACAGATCAATGAAATATGGACATGAATTGATACATGGCGTTTGAAAGTGCTTGAGCTTTGAGAGTTAGGGAGTGGGTTTAGGAAGCGAGGAAAAAAGGATATGGAAGAGTGTTTAAGTCTTTACCAGTAACGTAATTGTAAGATTGATCATAACGACTAAGGATGGGGTCAGAGATTGAAGAAAAACAAGAATAAGACTGTGCAGATAGAACAGTCGTAAGAACTCTTCTCAAGGGAGGAGATATGCTTTTAGAGAGCTCGTAAGAACAGTGCGTGTGTGGTGTGTGTGTGTGTGTGTTGGTGTGAGAGAAGAGAGAGAAGAGAGAGAGAGACGAGAGAGAGAGAGAGAGAGAGAAGAAGAGAGAGAGAGAGAGAGAGAGAGAGAGAGAGAGAGAGAGAGCGACTGCAGGAATGAGATTAGAGGGAGTTAGTAAGAATAGGAGAGTTAACAGGCAAAATTATCTTCGATTCCATCATATGAAGAAGGGCTGTGTGAATAGAACCATAGGAGTTATATATGTGATGCAACTGATGCATTGCATACATACTACACCAAACACGGACGAACAACAAATGTCCCGCTAACAAGTGTGGTGATGTGAAGCAATTGTGAATACGCTTCTTAGAAGCTTTCTTAGTGAGAGTAATAATGTGATCCTTCCAGAAAAGATCACGAGAAAAGGAAAAAATAAGAATGAAAAGAAAAGAGGAAAGGATTAAGTTGTGTGTATTCAAAGACGTTATAGTTGTGTGGAAATTTTATAAAGGATTAGATATTTGAGGCATTCAAAACAACCATGCTCTCTCTATTCCAAATGGAAATTCAAGAAAGATCAGAGGTCAGTTGCCCCAAGCCCGTTCCCGTAGCAGCGGCCATTATATATATATTATATAAGTATATATAATATATATATATATATATAATATATATATATATAATATATATAGTATATAGTATAATTATATATATATATATATATATATATAAATAGTCATATATATATATAATATATAATATATACTATATATATATATATTATATATTATAATATATAATATAATCATATAAGCTATATATATATATAATATATATAATATAATATATATATATTAATATAATATATATATATATATATATATATAATATATATATGCTGGTATATATTATGGCCTATAGATAAATTATTATATATATATATTATATATATATATATATATAATATATAATATATATAAATAATAACTATAATATAGTATATATATAAAAGTATATTACTATTCCTAAATATAGTATATATATAGGATTAATAGTATGTTATCTCTGCATTATGTATATATAATATATATATATAATATACTATATATACTATATAATATATATAACAATATATATACTTATATAATTAATTATATATATATATAATATATACTATATATAGATATTAGGGATTGTACCGGGAAAGTTCGGTTAGTTCCGCCGGAACCGGAACTTTCCAGAACTGAAATGTTCCTTCCGGAACTTCCGCCGAACCATAACTCTATCAACTCCCCTAAACCTTGCGGAAACGTCTCATTAACAAAGGGAGTCCTCTAGAAGTATCTGGCATCCTGTCATATTTATTTGAAATGAAGAAGCTGTAACCCAAAATTTGGATAAGTGGATTCGGTAAATTTCTTAGTAAAATATAAGTATACCATAATATAAAGTTCTTCTACTGACTGTTCAAAGTTTAAAATCAGAAAATGATATCGCCTTCGAGCAAAAAAAAGGTAGATTTTTGCTCGAGTTTGCAACGCGATATTGTCATCGAGTTTGTATAAAAAAACCGTCTCTTCTCTCTCTCTCTCTCCTCTCTCATCTCTCCTCTCTCTCTCTCTCCCTCTCTCTTCTCTCTCAAGCAATTTTCGTTTTTGCATTTGCTTGCAAACGTAAGAAATGCTCGAGTTGCGTTCGTTTTGTCAAACTTAGCTGAAAATCGTAAAATATGCTTACCAAACGAACGTAAAGAATTTTCCTAATTCTGTAAGTTGCTATTTCCTTCTTGACCGAATTTTGCTCGTTCTACGAAAAAATATTAAAACAACATAGGACTGGTAGGCCAGTATGAATTTCGAATGCTTCAATTCAATTAGAAATTAACTTTAATCAGATTTCTTCTAAATTCGGCTTAAAGCTCCATCACAATAGTTGATCAATTATTATTTGTAAATAAACCATTTGTTATTTTTTTTTATTTCCGTGGATAATCCAAAACCACGTGCTCCATCACAACAGCTGATTCCAATTTTGTAAACAAAAGTAGCTTTTATGAAATTTCATATATTTTCATGAACAAAATTTGTGCTACAACTGCGTAAGCATCTTACCAGTTGTAAAGCAACAACTAACAACACCGATAATGTCTTACATCCTTCCCATGCTTAAATAAAAACTATAAAAACTATAATTTTAACTTGAGGAAAGAAATACATATTTGCGAATTGTGATAAATCTTTCTTGGGCACTTTCCCTTTAAAAGGATGTTACATAAAAATGTTACATCATCGAAATATTGCTGAACCCTAATCGTCTAACCATACACTGTTGACGGTTAACTTAAACTCCAATAGAAGAGAAAAAGCACAAGTTGCTTTTTAATCATGTTAATTTTAATGTTAATTTGTTTTCATTTTTTTTATGTTATTTACTTGAATAAGCGACGGGACAGAGGGGGACGAATTCCCCCGTATCGATCCCCCGCTGAGGCGCGAGGACCCGAACTCTTTGAACTCTTGCGATTTAATGGTATTCCTTTAGTTTAAAAAAATAAAAAACTTATGTTTGAATGTAGTCGCACTATGCCTTGAAATAATCGAAAAAAAATCGATTACATCGCTCGTTCGAATATATCGGTTAACATCCTTTTAAAGCGAAAGTTCCCTTTCTTGTGTTAACTTTAAGAAACTGTGTACTATTAAGTCTATTAATTACTATAATAGTGAAAGCAAACTTATTACCGATAGTTGATTTATAAAAATTTAAAATCTCAATTTCGGTCGCCTATCAGCAAAATTCACGTGGGTAACCATTGTTTATAAACAAAGTCAGTTGAAATTGGTTATCCCGTGAAACCACACCTTCACTAATATCACTTACTTAGCGAAATTCCTTCCGTTTTCGTGAATTATTACGTCATAATTTGCTGATCAATTTCTATATTATTTTTTATGCATAATAATCATAACTCATAACTAAGTAAATGATAAATCAATTACAGATTTTTTCAGGAAAGATTTTTTGAAAAAGTGGAAAGTTCCGCGTAAAGTAACCGGCCGGGAACCGGAACTTTAAAACTCAGGTTCCGGCCGGTAGCCTGGTTCCGGACATCCCTAATATATTCATATATATTATATATATATATATATAATATATATTATCATTATATATAATATATATTATCTCATATAATACATATATATAATATATATATATATATATACTATAATATATATATATTATATATATATATTATATATTATATATATATATTTATACTATAATAATATATATACATATACTCTATATATTATAATATAATATATAATATATATATATATAATAGGATATACTCATATAATATAATATATATATATATTTATATATATATATATATATATCATGAACTAATTATATAGTACTATATATATAAGATATATATATATATATATATATATAATAATATATATAATATATACTATATATAAAATATATAATATACTATATATATATATATATATATATTATAATATAGTACTATATAATATATATATTATAATATATATATATATATAATATATATATATAATATATATAGAATATATATAATATATATAAATATATAATATATAAGGTGGCGGTCATCATTACTCAAAAAGTAGTCCTTATCGTTACTCCTACTTGGAAAAAGTCTTCCGTTTCTTTTAAAGGAAAAGTAACGAAGGCCCGTACTCCGTTACTTCGTTACTTTTAGCTTGTTGACTTATGACACTAATTACGGAATTGGTTTGTGTATATTAAATTTTCAACATTATCATTATTATTAAAAAACATACCTTCATGTAAGAACCTAGCGCACTCAAGACTTAGCCTTTCATATTTACATCAACCAACTTTAATTGCACAGCCACCTTCCTGCCATTCACAAACTTCCTACTACCACTCTGCATCATCCGTCCCTTTCTCAGCATATATCCTAACTATTTAAACTCAGACACTTGTTCCAGCTGCTCACCATCTAACATAACTTCACACCGAGGACTGTCCTCACTCACAATTGCAACCTTACTCTTATCTACGTTTACTTTCAAGCCCTCCTTTACACACCCTCTGCCAAATCTCTACCAATCCTCTCAAAACTCTCTTCAGTTCTCCACACAAAACCAATCATCCACATATAATTGGTAGAGCATCCTCCACTCTCTTCCATTCTCCAACATTCTAACACCATCCCCTGCCACCACCCACCCTATAATTCTTTCATAACCCCACCAATATATAAATTACCAAGAAGACTAGCACATCCTTGCCTCACTCCGCTATTAATAAAAGAATCACCTTCAACTCCATTTATTCTTACACACGCTTCACTATCGTCATATATACTTTAATTCCATTCAGAAACCTACCAACACCCACCATATATCAATAACACCTGCCATAGAACTTCCCTATTAATCATATCATACGCTTGTTTGCAAATCAAAAAAACTAAAAAAAACATAAAATTACAATTATTCTTCTTCTCCCGCATTTTCTCAATCGTTTTTCTCATTAAAAATGAGTACATCAAGAAAGATTCTCTAACACTTTCAAACGCACATGGTTCTACACAATCACCTTCAAGTCACTCGACCACTCTTTCAACCAAAATATCCAGTTTCCCTTGTTACACAATTATAAAACAATTCCCAATAATTCCTACAGTTACCTTATCTCCTTACCCTTGTGTAAGGGTTTATTACGTGCTCCCTCCAATTCCTCGACTACACCTCCAATAACGCTTTGCTACACAACTTCAAATCCAATCAATCTCACCATCTCGCCCCTGTTCTTGATATTTCACAGGTAATTTAATCTATACCTGCAGATTTACATTTCTTCAACTTTCTCGCTCTACCCATTACCTCCTCCCTTCTACTAATAACCTCATCCCAAAATACCTATTCCTTCTTGCATCATCAAACCCTCACAACACATTCACTATCACCTCCTTCTATTTACTGCCAATGTTATGCAGATTTTCGAACGTGTTCCCACCACACTCTAGGTCACATTCATTGATTCAGTTACGAACACCATCCCTATTTCATTCATTCTATGCAGATTTCAAATATTCCTTTATATATATATATATTATATATATATATATATATAATATATATAGATATTATATATAATCTACATATATATAAATATATATTAATAATCCTTC
>JABUQX010072934.1:7500-12500 GCA_015478945.1 Trachelipus rathkii
AGATGCGACGACATGTTTTTTTTTTTATGTAGAATCCAAAATAAGTCATCTTATAAATACCATTAATGCTAAAGTAAAAAACAGTAAAATAAAAACTAAAATCTAAAGTAATAAAAATAATCGATTTTTCAATACTTTTTTTTACCTTTTCAAAAAAAAAAAAAAAAAAAAAAAAAAAAAAATTAAACGACCAAATTTGAAATCTCTGCAATTGTTGGTCACTTTTTATTACGTTCATCTTTCCTTCTCCTGCGAAGACAGAAATTTCGTATACTTTCTTCAAAATTTAGAAGCCCTTGAGAAAGGACATCCACGCACACACATTCGTGTTTACATGTCTATATTATAAAAAGCATAAAAAATACACTTTAACGAAATTTCAATTTTCTGGAAGAAAAAAAATGGCTAAACAGGGCAATCGCGCTCGTTTGAAGCATCGTGAAAAAATGTATACAGAATGAATGAAAGGAATTTCGGTTAGAAGGAGATAAAAACTTTTAATAAATGAAAAAAAAATTTTTTTAAAATGTTGACGAATTATTTAGATTAATTATCTCGAGGCTTGAGAATAATATTTCGGATTGTGTCTTCCTAAGGGCTTAAGATCTCGAAATAATAAACAAAGGTTTTTTTGAAAAAAAATTAAGACCCGACTGCGGGTCTTAGCCCCTGTTCCACCACCACTCATAAAACGAATAATCACCACTCCTAATAAATACAATCCACACCCACAGATAGTGTTTAATTTTATGCAATTTCATGACCAAAAGGCAAAAAAAAAAAAATGTATTAAAATAGTTTTTAAAAAAGGATGCTCCATTTACTATTGGAGACGCCCATTTAATTTCATCGGGAAAAAATCTAAATTTTTTTATAACTTTTGTTATAAGTGTTTAATAATTTTGCCAAAAGGCTATTTACTCATATACTCCCATCCCAGCACTACATCAAGAAAAATCAGAAAAATCACACCCAACTAAAAGTTTTTCTTTGTTTAAATTTTTGTATCACTCGCAGATCGAAGGAAAAAAAAGAAAAAAAAAAAAAAAAGAGGTATAAAAAATCTTTTACTTCAAAATAAGAAATATAAAAAACTTGAAAGAGCTATTAAAGGCGATCTGCCAGAATCATAAGCAGTTAGAAGGACGTGTTGCGCATGAGGCAAAAATATTTTAAATACTCATTTGCTTTTTTTAAAAGTACCGGTTTTAAACCTTTTAAAGTAGTATAAATATTTATTAGCAAACCTTTTCTGAACCTTTTAAAAATTCTTTTTAACCAACACTGATTAGGAAATAAAAAAAATAATACATTTTTTTGTATTTCATAGCAAATAGTTACAAAAAAAGTTTTTAAAACCAGTAAATTATGCCTGCATTAAAGCCCGAAGAGTTTAAAACAAAAAAATAACATATATATATATATATAATATATATTATATAATATATATATAATATATATATATATATATATATATATATATTATATATATATATGATATATATATATATATATATTATATATATAATATATATATATATATATATATATATATATATATATATATATATTATTATATATGTATTATCTTTCCTCAATCAGCAGATTGGGGGTGAGGTGCGTAGCATACACCGGAACAGAAAAGTACTAGAGAACATGAGGCAAGTCGTAAAAAGAAAGCCCACTTTTATCGTTCCCTTTGTATCTCCAGTGAGAAATCGTCGCAATCAGAAAAAAATCCACCCTGAGGCCTCACGAGACCGCAACGGACCCTCACTGTGGGATTCATCCCCTGGGTAAAGCCCACAAATAAACCCCCTCACAAAACCCGGTCTTTCACCCCTGTTATGGCACCTTTCTTCTTCGCATCTTGCCAAACTCACATTCCTCTCTCTTAAGGCATATTCCTTTACTGACTCAATCAACTTTTTCCTTGGTCTCCCAGGCCGGTCGATTCCCAGCACTCACCACTATACATCCGCTAACCAACCGCCTTTTCATCCATCTTTCCATATGACAAAAAACCATCTCAATGTTACTCCGTTTTATTCTCTCATTTTACGCCCTTCTTCACACCACACATCTCAATAATGTGTTCATTCCACATTTTATCAATTCTTCTCACACCTAACACGCCCCTAAGAAAGTCCATCGGAATACTTTGTACCTAGAATCTATATCTCTTATTCCAAGACATTAATTTCACTACTTTCTTTACATTAACACAGGTAACAACATAACCCTCATGCAAACCCTTGCGCACTCACAACTTAGGCCCTTCACATCCACCAAGGAGTTAATTGCACCAGCCACCTTCCTAACAATCACAGCTTTCATACTAACCATTTCTGCATCATCCGTTCCCTTTTCATCCAACAAGTATCCTAAATATTTAAAACTCAGATACTTGTTCCCAGTTGCCACCATCTAACATGACTTCACACCGCGGACTATCCTCACTCACTACCTTAACCTTACTCTTATCTACATTTACTTTCAAACCCCTCCTATTACCCCACCTTGAAAAACCCCTCTACCAATCCTCTCAAACTATCTTCAGATTCACCATACAAAACCAAATCGTCAGCGTCAATAGGCAGGGCACCCTCCACTCTCTTCCATTCTCCATCATTCTAACACCTTCCCCTGCCACCCCACAACTAATTCTTTCATAACCCTATCCAAATAAAAAATTTAATAACCAAGGTGACAACACATCCCTGCTTCACTCCGCTATTAATATTTAACCAAACACTTTCAACTCCATTTATTATTACACACGCTTCACTATTGTCATACATACTTTTGATTCCATTCAGAAGCCTGCCACCAACACCATATATTACTAACACCTGCCACAAAGTTTCCCTATTAATCCTATCATACGCCTGTTGCAAATCCATAAGACTTAAATACAATTTTTTCTTCTTCTATCTCATTTTCTCATTCATTTGTTTCAATGTAAAAATTTGATTCACACTGCCTCTACAACTTCTAAATGGCACCTTGTTTTCACCAAACAGTTTCCTTCAGTCACTCTGCCCGGTTACTCTTCAACCAAACTACCAGCATATTACCTCTCTACAACACTCAATAAACTAATTCCCCTATAGTTCCTACAGTTTCCCTTATCCCCCTTTACCCTTATATAAGGGTACTATTACTGATCTCTTCCAATCTCTCGGATCTGTACCCTCCATAAAGGCTTTGTTACACAACTTCCAAATTCATTCAATCACCGTCTTGCCTCCATTCTTGATTATTTCACCAGTAATTCCATCTATGTTAGCAGATTTACCATTCTTCAACTTTCTCACCCTACCCATTACCTCATCCCTACTAATTACCTCCTTCCCAAAATACCTATTTCTTCTTGCCCTATCAAACCCACATACATTCACTATAACCTCATCATTATTGCAAATGTTATGCAGATTTTCGAAGTGTTCCCTCCACACTCTTCTCACATCCATTTCATCAGTTACGAAAGCACCATCCCTATTCATTATTATATGCAGATTCCGCTTACTCTCATTCTTAATCTTTCACGCTTGCTTCCAGAATAGCTTCCTATTCCCATGTAAGTCCCCATTCATCCTTCTTCCAAACTGTTCATTACTTTTTTTTCTCCTACGTATGCAACTTTTAGTCTTCCTTTTGCATCCTTATTTAATTCCAATCGACTTTCTTTTGAGACCTCATCATTCAACTATTCCTTCTTTTTTTATTTTTTAACCCGCTTGCATTAACCCTCTTCATCCACAATTTACTGTTTGGCACCTCTTACTTCCTGCTTTAGCACATCACATACTTCTCTTGAATTACTAACAAAAGCATCCTTCATTTTGTGAAGAGATTATGTTTGGTTTCATCTTTGTTCACCTTCAACTGATTTATTCGCAAGCGCTTTAAATACTTTTCCTTATTACCTTCTTCAATTAACCTCTCACTCTTAATTACTTTCCCGCACCCTTCCTCACCTCTTTCCTCTCCATCCAGTGCCCCCCCTAACTTAATCTTACAATTAAAACAACATAATGGCATCCGATAACCCATCTCCAGACCTCACTTGATTAAACATTCCATCACAAATTACATCTCCTCTTCTACCAGTACAAATCAATCATGCTTTTCCACCTTCGATACCATCTCTTACTCTTACATTCTCGCAATCAACTCAAGCATACTTATGAATACTCTTGTGTTTTGAAGAAAGTATTTACTTACACACATTACCCTCTTTTCCTTCACAGAGAAATCAAATCACCCTATTTATCATTTTCCCATTTTTCTCCCGTTCACCCCAAAATTTACCTGTTTTATTCATCCCTTTTTCCGATCACCTTATTCCAACCAACTTAGATCGGCCAACAACCAGTCAATCTGAAAGCTCCTACTCACCCCATCTAAAACGTCATTCATATTATCCTAGAAAGTCTCCACTCTCCGCAACATTACCCTCAGATGGACCTTATGTTACAACCACACATACCTGACTTTTTCAAACTTAAATTTAACCATTAAGAACTCTAGTTACTCACACAAACAAAATTCACCATAGCTCTGTGCCACTGTCACTCATCAAAATCACAACTCCTTCTCTTCCCTCTCATTCTTCTCCAATCCAGCACATACATTTCACATCACACGGACTTCATCTTCACCGGTTTTTTTTTTTTATCTTTGTTTTTTTTTTTTTTTGCATGTCAAATTACCTTTTCTTAAATACATCCATCACCTCTGTCCTCTTCTTCTCCTCGACTTCTATATATATATATATATATTATATATATATATATATATATTATATATATATATATATATATATATATTATATTTTATATATATATATTATATATATATATTATATTATAATATATATATTAACACCTACACCATCTCCCAGGTTTTCACCCTGTCAGTTGGACCAGCATCTTCCTTCTGGCCTCAAAACTTCTTGATGCTAAAAGCCACTTTAGAAAAAATGTTTGTCAAGATCC
>JABUQX010072935.1:0-38335 GCA_015478945.1 Trachelipus rathkii
TCATATTATTATTATTATTTATTATTATATTATATATTTATATTTATTATTAATTTATTATTATTTATTAATATTTTATTATTATTATTTACATCTTCATTGTTATGGATGGCTTTACGTCATGTATATAATTGTTGTAATTCTAGACCATTTTCCTTTACTCACCTATTATACTAGCCTACGTCTCATTTATATCACTAGATAGAGTCAATACGTATATGAAAAGAATTTAACAATTTTTCTTTTGTCAGGGCAATCAAGGGGGTATGGGTTTTTTTATCTTAGATTGCACCTAGTTACTATATACCTTTGATTTTATATACTCATCATGAATAAATAGGGTTTTACATCTATCAGTGAATCATAAAGTCATCTTCTTATACTACTATTTGTAGCATCTGAGATAATTACCTTTACTCCCTATATCAGGTAGTATATCTCGTAATATACTATATATACGACGGAGATTGTTAGTTTACTAGGCTACGTACATATGAATTCAATAATGCTCGTTACTACAGGAGCTCTTCATATATATATAGCAATAAAAAGTAAAAGGACCGGGTTGCTAGCTCTGTCTAGCCATTTGAACATATGCTCAGAAGTAAAGAAAGTCTTTCACATTAAAAATTTTATGGTCACAAAAATATCTTATATTTTAAATGTAATTTAGAACAAATCTATTTTTATATATATATATTAAATGGTAATTTGAACATAATCTATATTTAGCTAGAAATTATCTTACCCTATTATCTAAATCTACAATTATATATATATATTAGTTAAAGGGATAGCAATTTTAATATATAATATATATATTTTAATTATATATATAATATATATATATATTATATTATATATATGGATAATATCTTTATATATATAATATATATGTTACAATATTAATATTATATATATATTATATTAGATTATTATAATATATTATATATTATATATATATTATATATATATATATATTAATATATATTTTTATAGTATAATATATATATTAATGATTATGTTAAGATCACCTCTAATGTGTACTCATCTTTGGTGGGTAGTAGGCGAACAGCAAGCAAATTCAGTGTATTAAGATTGTAAAAGTATAAAGATAAGGGAAATGGACATAATGAGAGAGTGTAGTTAAATGTGAAAATATGATATGGTGCAGAGATGTCCACTTTAAATTCTATTCGGCATTTGTTCATTCATAATGAGAATTGCATTATTGGTTATAAATAAGTATACAAGTACTAACTAAAGATAATACGCTTCTATTGAACAGGATTTATTTATTAGATATGCTCAAATTATTATTTAATAACATATTTAAAATTTAATTATTTTCAGTTGTAACTATTACTTTAGGTATAGATTATTCAAGAATATGATATTATTTAACCTCATAGCAAAATTATATATTTAGGAGAAATTATAATATTAAAGGTATAAATTATCAGGGAAATAGAATTATGAATATTTATATTTAGTTAAGGAGGTAGAAGCTTGCGTTTTTCGAAGTAGTCGAATCATATGAAGAAATATTATTACAGAGTGGCTATTTCACTTGTGGTGGCAGGGGCCAAAAATCACACCTTCTGACTCAGATTAGTTTATCTTTTGTGAATGTTATATTGTGAAATATTTTTTAGTATAATTTAAATGTTGTCCATACCCACCTTGCAGCCATGCAGGAATGGTGATATGTATAAATAGTATAAATAAAAATTTATTATATTAATATTATATAATTATAAATATAATAATATATATTACTCATATCTGATTATGGTGAAAAAAGGGATAATTACTACTATAAGTAGTATTGGTAAAAAATTACTAATAGTTGGGAAAATTCCCAAAATTTAAAGGCTGACATGCTCCTCTACACGGCGTTAAATCAAATAAGTTAGTTGTGGTAAAAATAGTATAAAGGTATAGAATATCTTATGTTAATACTAGAATTCTTTATCTCAAGTAGGCTAGTGAACATGTTAAATTGAATGCATAGCTGGATTTAAGTATTCATGTAGGTACAATATAAAGAGTTTGAAACAGAGAAAGGATCAAACTGTAGTCAAAACAGACGTGTCAACATCAGAACTACCTGCTGCTCAATGGAGGATGTTTGTGACTAGTGAGTTCAGAAGATCAGCTATAGTATGAGTATAGTATAGCTATATAGCTAATACCATTATACCATAAATCCTATATAGTAATTATTGTAGTTAGCGTACGACTTGATTTGTAAAAGGATGTGAAGAGATGTATAGCGAGAACAGGAGAGTTGAATAAGGACATACCTTTACATGGAGAGATGTATTTGAAGTGGAAACCACTATATTATATCTATGCCTAGAATGTTATAGAAGCATAATTTCTCTTTTACTCTCCTAGCTTATATTTATATGCCGCTCAAATGTAAACTTCTCACTCGCTCTCATAAAATCTGGCACTGTTTTTTCTCTTGCAAGAATATATTTTCATGAAATAGGACGTTTCTTTCTATATAATTATTATAATATAAAATACACATTTTTTCTTTAAATGCCCTTTGTTTGGTATCTTTCTTTTCTTTTTTTTCTTTCTTTTCAATTTTTCTTATTCTCTCTCTCTCTCTCTCTCTTCTCGTCTCTCCGTCTCTCTCTCTCTCTCTCTCCTTTTCTCTTCTCTCCTCTCTCTCTCTCTCTCTCTCTCTCTCTCTCTCTCATCTCTGCTCTCTCTTTCTCTCCTCTCTCGTCTCTCGTCTCTCATTCTCTATCTATCTCTTCAGCAATAATTTTCCTTCTCAATTTATCATGTTGAAATTTTTTCTTCCAATACTTTCCGTCAAGCAGTCGATATCCCTGTTTTTTCCTCTCTTACACCACACGCAGTATATTATATTATATATATATATATATTATTATATATATATATATATAATATATATATATATATATAATATATATATATATATATATATATAATTAATATAATATATATATATTATATATAATATATACATAACTATATATTATATATATATAGTATTATATTATATATATATATATATATAGTATATCATATATAAATATATTTTATTATATTTATATACACTATATTGGATAGATATTGTATATATATATTAAAACATTATATATATTTATAAATATATATATAATATATATATATATATATATATATTAATATTATATATATATATATATATATATATATATAATATATAATATATAGTATATATTTATGATATAATATAATATATTATAATTATATATATATACTATTATTATATATATATATATATACTATATATATATATATTATATATAATATTATTTATATGTTATCTATATAATAATATATATTAATATGATATATATATAATATAGCAGCACCATTGTCGGATCTGACGAAGAATAAACAACCAAATAAAGTAGTATGAGGAGTAGCCCAAGAAAAGCCCTTTAATGAATTAAAATGAATGTTGATTAGTAAACCGATATAAAGACTTCCGGAGTTGACAAGATCTTTTATACTGCAAATGGATGCTAGCGACGTAGCCTTAGGAGCAGTATTATTACAATAGTATGAGCAATTTTGACACTTATATTTGCTGAAATTTATGTATGTTAATGTATTATATAATATATATATTATTATTTATAATATATTATATATATATAATATAATCATATATAATAATACTATATATATTATATATATATTTTGTTTCAGGTAAATATTATCTGAAATAGCTGCTGCTGGAAATTGAACGAGAAAAACAGGGTTCATTTTCAAGTAATCAGACCAAAAAAAAGAAAAGAAAAAAAAAAGACTCAATTACGTAGTAAAAAGTAGAAGAATCCACGAAAGAAAATTCACAAACAGTATTCGATGATGGAATTCCCAGTCTTTAATCTTAGGGGTAGATTGTTTAAAGGTATGTGTGGAACTAGACTCTATATCAGCATCAATTGACAGTCAATTCGAAGTCGGACAGAGTAGAAGTCATTCACAGTATCGTTGACTGACTCAGTGACTGAGTCGACAAATTATTCTTCACATATTCTAATGGACAAAGAGTTAGAGTATTGGGAGAAAACTCTGTCAGACTCCCGTTACACTGTACAGAGGATACTTGTTATCAACCGAAAGAATTATGGTTCTTTATCATTGGAGCTTTATGGATAAAACAGATATTACACTTATATTTGAGAGGGAGGGCCGTGTTTGCACTCAGGAAGCCACAGCGAGAGTACTTAATTTGCATGTTTCATAACGTAGTTTGGTATGGTATATCTTTCTGAGCTTTTGGCGATAAAATTCAATAGTACAGATATTCTGTATTTAAATGGTTTAACTTATTTTCACATCGCTTAGTCTATGAAGGATGAGTAGTACCGGTATACCGGCGCAGTTGCGCAATCTAAGTGGTACACGACGTAGGATAAAATCAGTTATTATTGTTTACTGAGCGCACTAGATTACCTCGCACTATTACCGTTATGGGTTATGGTTGACAGATGCTTCAAGTAAGTAACCCGCAAGGATTTTTTCTTTTAAATTCTTTTTATTAAGCTTAATTATATAAAATATTTAAAACTAATGAACCTGTATAGTAACAGCTGGTATTAAATTATGATAACAACAGGAAAGTAGAAGGATATGATCAGAGTAATTCAATATGATTTCTGAATTGTAAATATCAAAGCTTTGAATGCTGCCTATATAGGCCTATATATATAAGAACTATATTAACATTATATATATATATACGTGTAAGTGTGAAATAATAATTGATTAAAAAAACGTTTTATGAGGGTATATTATAATAATAAATAGCAAAGAATTTAACATAAATTGAACTTTAAAGAAATTTAATTACTGAAAAAGAGACATTTTACTTAAAATTTCTACTATATATAATTACAATCATAGGAGAAGTATAAAAGCATTGCGTTTGATAAGTATTAATTATAAGGGGTTTAAAAACTTTTTTCTAAAGATCCATATACACATAACTTATAGGTTCACATTATATAATATATAAATAATATAGAAAATATAGTGTAAAAAAATATAAAGAATTGAAATGTTTCCATATATCTTCATAGTATTCTCATGATAAGTTATTATGTTTGTTCGACAAATGAGTGTATTTAGGTAAAAAAATAGATGGATGTTATAAAGAATAGGTATATAGATAAAAACGATCGTATTGGTAAGTAATCGTGAAAGTTGTATACATTTTATATAATATACTATATTTTCGAGTTAATGTTCCGTTCGAATGAAATGAATTATCACAATAGAATATAAATTTTTATGTATATTTATCTACTAGATATACTATATATAAGCGACAACATTATTAACTTGTTAAATCTCAGTAGAGAACGTATATAAAATAAATTCTCATAAGGCATTTAGGGTGCAAGTTCGAAAGCACAATTTTTGAGAACCAATAATAATAATAACTATTATATATTATTAATAGTGATTATATATATATATATTATATATTAATATATATTTATATTTAATATATAATTATATATTAATATAAATATAAATATATAATATTTTTACTTGGTTATTAATAAGCTACATAAGATTTATTATGTTAGTTCGACTAAGTATATTATAATATATATTATATTAATTATATATATTATATATAATATATATATATATTAATATATATTTAATATATATAATAATATATAATATATAATACTATATATATTATACTTATACTATATATAGTATATATATAGATATTAAATATGATAATTAATATACATATAAACATAAGATATTATTTAAATCACTAATTTAATTGTAAAATATATATTTATCCTTTTTTTACAGGTAGTTTAAGTCAAAAAATTTTTGAATTTCTCAGAAACATCTTGAACTAGCTCTTTGTGTTCTTAATTTTCTCATTTCGTTAATTACTTAATTTAGGATTGCACAAACCCTATTTAAATCTAGAATGGTCGAACAATATTAGTGCAAAAAAATGCATTTTTGTTTCGAAATGACACTATATCGCTCATTAAAATCAGAGTTCTTTCAAAATAAAAAAATAATCAGAGTTAAGAAGATATTTATTATATATATATTATTATTATTATTATAAATATAATGCTGCTTCAACATATATTTAGTGAAAGAACACAAAAACTATTCATTTTTACTTTATTAACTGCTTTAAAGACTGATTTATCTTTTTTCACACTTCATTATAACTATAAAAGATTTTTTTATTATTATTGGACTCATCTAATACTATTATTATTTAATCTCTGTTTATTTTAATTGATTATTTAATTATTAGTAAATTAACTTTCAAATTTAGCAAAAACAATTTGAGTTTTCTATGAAGTTAATTTAATATTTTGAATTAAATTATTATATTATTATTAAAGTGGTATATATATATGAAGTATAATAGTATAATTAACTATTATTATTTATTTATTTAATATTATAATATGTTTTTTATAATATTAATTGATTCTATTATTATTATAATAATTAATTAATAAATAAATATAATTAATTTGTGAAATATACATTATTCTTTATAAAAATATATATTTTTTCTAATATTAGTATATTTCTACTCTCATATGGACATTATCTATATGATTATTATCGTATCATGTTCATAAACTTTATTAGTATTAATATTTATAGTATTACTAATATTAAATAAATGAATTAAATTTATAAAATTAAAATCATTATTATTAATTAATTATTAAATAATATATTAATGATGTGGTTTTTAATATTATGTATTATATTATTCATTATTATTCGATTTATCTATTAATTATATTTAATATATTATAATAGATTATACATATTTATTGAAAATATTATTTATTTACAATCATAATCAATTGTAAGACTTTTATTTAAAGATAATATAACTGTTATTAATTAAATTAAATATATGATTTAATTATGTTATCTATTATTATTATTTATTATTATTATTATTATTATATTATTACATTTTTATGCGACCATATTTTATTATTATTATATATTATATAAATTTTAATTAATATAATTTATATAGTGTTTTTATTTTATGTGATTGTTTTTTTTATTTTTTTAATAATTTATTTTAAATTTATTTATTTTTCGTGAATCATTTGCTTGATTTCTTAATTGCAAATAACTGCTCAAAATATATGTGTGAATGCATAATTGTTCATTGATAACACTTATTAATTTGTATATTTATTATTATTCATGATAATGTAAGTGCAATTATATTATTATGATTTGATCATTGGTTTTAATTATTATTCTATTATTATTAATTATTTATTATTGAATATATTATATATAGACTATATTTTCAATACTTCAATACTTGTCATACATTTGTAATAAATATCCATCATTGTCCAATGACTCATTGTATTGAAACCGCTTTCCTTTTTCAGGCAATACATCAATATGGCTTACAGTTACATTCACCATCGAAAGATATATCGCTGTTTGTCATCCAATGGAAAGGAAAGGTTTGAATATGTTTCATTTTTTATTATTATTATTTAATTCCAATTATTATTTTTTGATTTATTATGTATTATTAAATTATTATTATTATATTTATTATTATGTATACTATTATTATTTATTTATTATCTATTAATTAAATATTAATTATTATTATTATTCATTAATTATTATATTTAAATTATTAAATAAATTTTTATAGCATTTGTAGCCATTCGACTTATTATTATTATTGTTATTATTTATTAATTATTATTATTTATTATTTATTATATTATTATTATTATTATCATCGGAGTTTAAATCTCTCATATTATTATTTCTTGTTTTTATTATTTATTTTTATCTATAATTTAATATTATTATTTATTTATTATTTTCGGTTATATTAAAATTATTATTTTTATATTAGATTTTATTATGGATTATTATTATTAACTTAAAAGATAAATATTATTATTAAAAATTTATTATTATTTATTTTTAATTATTAATTATTTTTATTATTTAATTTGTTTTATTATGTAGTTAATTATTAATTATTATTATTATTATTATATTATTATTTGAAATAGTTACTTTTCTTAGTAATAATAATTTAATTAGCTAAATTTAAATTTCAAATGTTTAAATGTCATTTATCATTTCTTTCCCTGAAAGATAAAAAATTATTTTAAACAGTCAAAATATAAGAAATAAACATATCACTCCCAACCAGAGAGGACCGGGGTGAATCGGTTTCGGCGGATGTTGGTGCATTAAAGAATCTTTGGACATTTATATAGTATTTTATTCGGGTTATTCTGTTTTGGTTGAACAAATGCTTGTATTTAACAATAGCCTCGAATAATTTCCGATTTCCTAAGATCAGAATCTGGTACAGGTGATACTGATTTCTTCTAAATCAAAAATTTGTACACAGAAGGCAATGTCCTCAAGACCTGTGTATATTATTATTCGGTTCTTTGAGTATGAGCCTATAATCAAGACTCTATATAACCTTTAAATATTATAAGTTAATATAATATATATTTTATTTTATATTTATTTTTTTTTTTTATATTTTTATTTTTGCCTCTATACAATTTAGGAAACTACTATATAAACGGTTCTGCGGCTCCGGCTCCGGCTCCGGTTCCGGCTCTACACTTCTAATTAAAACCACAGGGTATTTTATAATTTTAGTACGTTATTTATTTAATTTAATGAAAGACACGTTTTTCTACAAAAAAATAAAATAATAAAATAAGATTAAGCATATTTTTTACTATATATACTCATTTTAATAAATAAAGAGTTTTCAGATAGCTCTTAAACTAAATGATTAGAAGAATAGGATTAGATGTCGTTTTAATTATGATATGTTACTGAGGATTGTAGATATAATATTTTTTGTACGATTTATTTTATCTACAAACATAGATATATATTCATTAATATTTTACTTATATTAGCATTTTGGAAGGTCGTAAGGATCTTGAGAATAAAAGATTGCAGTATCGTATATCAAAATCAATTTTTTTACTTCAGTATATAGTGTCATTATTTGGAAGTGTGTCGGGTAGAGATTTATATCTAAAATATTGAAATGCATATCTGGTAGAGTTTAAAATTAAAAGAATGACCTAAATTGTGAGTTTCTGCACGTAGATGAGGAGAGGGAGTTGTATAGATGTGTGAAAGTAGATCGTGAGCGTGTTCTTTACAAACAAGTCATACTAGTATTTGGATTTTTCGACACATAATCATAAATTGGTATACTCTTTCATATGCATGTTTGTGTTCGCATGGTGAAGTTGAAATGCCAGTGGCGGTTATGCGCACAGATTACACACTGATATGAGACGCAGGGAGGTTTATTTTTCTGTGTAATGATGGCGTAACATCCCAGAAGATGTTGATATGGACTTTATTTTATTTATATGACTATAGTTAATGTCTTTGTATGATCTATGTTTGCAATATGTGTTCGCACACTTGTTATTAATCAGCTGGAGAATGGCGTTAGGAGGATAAAAAGGGAAGATATATAATCCCACTCATATTGGAATCATTTACAGAGTTGTTTTTCAAGTGAAACATTAAGTTAGTGGGGGCTTGATGGAGAAAGCGGAATGGATAGAATAAATGGATGTGTGCAAGCTTATACATCTGATTACTTCCACAGAGTGCAGATTTTGATATGAGCTATATGCTCAATTTCTGAATCTAGTATGGGTAAAAGGTCTGCCATAAGTATTTATATATGAGCGCTCGTCGAAAATTTAATATAATAAAGTTAAAAATGTGGAACAAGTATATGAATATCTAGAGACAAATAGGAAAGCAAAATAATGAGCTATGAAAGTAGAGAGTGTAAGGATTAATGTACTGAGTGCGAGTAAGTGAAGTCACTCTTATGGATGTGACTAAGTAAGGGAAGTAGAGAATGTCTCAACAGTCCGAGTTGGGATGGTATATTTGATGAGGAGAGGATGATAGTCATTTAAATCAGGCGGTTAAAGTTAAAAACACGAGTAAGGTTATAATATTGAAATTGTTGCTTAGAATCAGATCCGAGATGAGAAAGTTTTCAAAAGAAAGATACAAGTCTTAATATACCAGGAAGGAAAAAAGAGAATATGCTTTTGCCAATTATAAAGGTTACGCTAACTGAGAGCGTAGTTAAGTTAAAGTAAAGAGAGAGTTATAATTTAGGTTCTTAAGTAATATTGGTATGGAATGAAAATGTATATAGTGGACATTGACAGAGAGATAGATAAAGGAAAGTCTACTAGCTGTGTAGAAGGAAGAATGCAGCCAGAAGGTATAAGAATAAAACTTAGTGGGAATAAGGGAAGAGATCTGCTTAGAATAATGAAGTAGGGTTGGGGTTGGATCCATATGTATTGCTAAAAGGTGAGACCCGTGGCAAATTTAACTCAGAGAAACACGTCGTATGGTCAGAGGAGAGAATGGGTCCGAGATTGTCTCAAATTTACACGTAGAATTCGTTGCAAGCTTTTGTTATTATTTAATGATTTTCTGTATAGAGTTCAAACAATCTGTTGCTATTGTATAGAGCAATTCGAAAAATCTTACTGTATAACCATTGGCAGTATAATTTTAGATAGAGGTGATAGTTGACTCCTTGTGTAACGGATTGTTTTAACGATAGTCTGTTAATTTTTGCATTTTATTATATTTGTGGTGTGATATAGGGAGCTAGATAATTTTTGCTAGGATAAACGCTTGTATCTTAATGAGTGTTCCAGAAAGTATATTTTGGTCATAAGAGATTAATTCCTGTGTATACGAGTAAATTTAACAGTAATAAAGACATTAAATTTGTCCACTGCTCAGGGATAAACTATATGAATGTATATAGAATGAATATTTTACGGGTTATAATAATACTAAGAACTGAGTCGAGATGGTGAATGAAGCTCATGATCATGAGATTTCGCATAAGTTGTGTATATATGTCATAATTCGTCCTCTTTAATTGGTGGTGGTTGCTCTATATGTAATAACCGTTCATCGAGAGAAACTATGCGATATAGAGATATTACGCCAGCATTAATTATATTGTTACCCTAACAAAAAATGCCTAATTGCCCTTATAAAATCAGAAGTTTTGGTAAGGCGCATCAGATGAGAGAAGCCTCCAGGTTAGGTGAATTTTATTATAAATTTATGGGTTGAAAATGTAGGTTATGAGATTGAATAGTTTTTGTAGAGGGTGATTAAGTGATAATCATTGTCTGTCATTACTAGTCTGATAAGAGTGCGTTTTAGTGAGCTGAGACAAGGATCATTGAATAAAAAGATGAAGAAAAGTACTTAGAAAAAGTCATATTGCTAAATTATAATGTGCTTTTTTGTAAGAGAAATGATTAATTTTTAATCATTTTAATTTCAAGATGTATGATATCGTTGAATATCATTTTGATATACAAATGAATTCTAATTTACCTTTATAGAGGAAAGGAGCCTTTTAAATAAAAAAACTTTATTTTTAAATTATATTTTGTATTATTGTTTTTTGTTTTTTTATTTTTTGGGATTTGCTAAATTCATGGGGGGGCAGTTTATTGTAATAGAATTATAGAAGGACGGGAAACTACATAAATGTTGGCCACGGATATGGTTAGTTGATATATGGTGATTGGTACGTTATGTCTAAATGCTTTGTAAATTTAAAAATGCTTTTTATCTTTACACTTCTTGTATTATGAACGGAGTAAAAAACGCTGTTAAGTATAGCGCAGTGTATATAATGAATTGTGATACTGTGAGTGATACACGCAACTGTTGGCCACTCTTATGGATTATTTAATATTAATATATTAATAATTATACAGCTACTAGAATGGTATAATAAGGCAGGGTATGTTTTATATGTCTCTACTACTATTGGTTATTTATTATATTTATGTGTATATTAGGATATATGTGAGATCTATTTAAGGTATAGGAAATATATAGGATGGGGTAGTGGCAGGTAAGATGGTTAGTTAGAATGAATCGTGATAATGAATATAAGAGAAATTTAGGTGCTCAGCTACCTATTATACTATATATATATATATATTATTGCACGGGTGATATTTATATTGGTTTTAGGTGCGTGTGAATCTTAAGAGTAGTATTAGTAAAGGTATTTAGGTAGATAAGAAACTTTGGCAGCGGTGTTAGTAAATAAATTAGGTGGATTGAATTATGATAAAGATAAATATACGTAGATAACGAGTAAGCAACCGTTTATGTACGTTGTGAGTGGAGTACTATGATCCTCGGTGTTGTTAATGTAATTTAGAAGTGGTGAAGCAGGTTTAGGAACAATGTCCTAATGAATTTTACAATATTTATAAGATAACATCGTTTGGAAGTGAAAGGGGTAATGATTAAAATGACACGCACTTGGAAGTGGTGAGTAAAGAAGGTTTATAGATGTCGATATATTGTGTTATTTTTGGACAGGATAGCTGGTACACATTAACATACTTTTGAGTGTTGGGAGGCTTTAATGTATATCAATATGCGGGGAACTAAGTCTTGAGTGTGCGCTAGGTCTTACATAGGGTATGTTGTTAACAGTATAGTATATAATCATTTTATATGGCTAAGTGATCTAATTCTCAGAATTGATAATATTTAATATATATAAAAATAGTTAATTACGAATAGAACAATAACTTGCATAATTAAGATATCAAATGGTAATGTCGCTCTGTGCACTTAGGCTATAAGCGAGAAATTAAACTTACAGGTAGCGATTGTTAGGTAGATGAGAAAGATATTTGCATAGAATACATGTATGAAATATGACATTATCGTGTGTGATAATTTAAGCAACGCCTTTATGTATGAGTTGTGAAGATGTAATCTAAAGAGGAATAGTGACTAATAGAGTAGATGGGATTTTCAGAAAATAAAACGCTAGAGGATTTTTATAGGTGTCTCTATGGCTAGATATTTTTCTTTTGTCGCGAGTTTTGAGAGAGGTGGCGAAGATAGTCGGAATTGGTAAAGCGGACTTTAATAGGTGGTGAGTGTTTGGACATAAATGTCTGTTACCGGCTGCAGCGCTGAGATGCCGTGTATCACAGAGAAAGAGTTGCGACGTTGAGGATCGCGTATGTTAAAAGGCAAGACGAATCATAAACCCTTAGTATGGATAGAGAAATTGTGATTGAATTTTGATGGGACTATTGAGTGCGCGCAGAAATAGATGTATGTTAGTTATATTTTGAGAGTGAAAGAATTGAAGAAAGGGGTGGTTTTGGAGCCAAGGGGGTAAATGGTTGTATGATCGAGCGGGGACGAATAGACGGAACCTAGAGGTTATTCAGCCAAATATCTCACTATCAATACTCTAGTACAGAGAATGCCATATTGGAGAGGGTCTGAGCAGCAGATACAAATATGGCGTTCCCTTGAAAGGTATGAGAGACTTACTAGGGTGGATTTAATTCTTGTACCTGTAAATACAAGCGGCGAGTCTACTCCCAAATAAAATAGAACTAGATGCGTAACTAGTGTGCGTTGCTGCGCAAGCCACAGTTATGACAATACAATGCATAGGATACTAACCAAAGTTTTAATGAGACATGGTGGGTAAAGAGCTTTTCCAGCCTTAAAAAATTTTCCTCTTTCCTTACTTGTGCCGAGTATTTCTTTCTTGCTGAACAAACATAACTCTTCCGTAAAAACATCAGATTTTGCAACTAAATAGTGTCGTACGTAGTTCGCTACACTGTGTCACGCTTTAATTTATTGTTTTATGGGGTAGCTCATTTTATAAAGACACATATATTATAGCACGTTACCACAGGTATCTTCGACCCCCTCTTGTCTTTGGGAGAAAATGGAACGGGATTGGATTCTCAGGAGATAATGATCCCTGTTCCAAAGAATTAAAGAATTAGATTAGATTGATTGGTCTCATGATTTTGTTATTCCGATGCGCGGGATGTATCGATTGCATCACTTAAATAACACCCAGGAACCGTAGCAACAAAAAAAAAATTTTTTCGGAGGTTTTAAGAAATATATAATATATATATTATAACAATAATAATATAATATCTATAATATATATATATATATATATATATATATAATTATAATATATATTATAAGTATATACAAATATATATTATATATGATATTATATAGTAATATATACCACTCACTACTAAACTACTTCTGCTAAACTAAATACCGAGACTTGTCATTCTTATATATATATAATATAATATACTTTTACCCACATTGTGTCCAATAAATAAACTATCTATCAATATACGTTAAACTTATTTTTTTATTCTCTCTTTACCCTTTCATTTACACATCCAAACATAACTCTCTAATAATTATATATGATTAATATAATAATTAGTTCATTATATATATATATCCTTAATTTATGATCTAAATTCTTTTCAACGCCTTACACGCCTAATAAGATTGTCCTAATTCATGATCAACCTTGAAACGGTAGATACTATATACCTTTTTTACACTAGAACCATAGTCTCACTCTTTAATATATATTATTATAATATATATATATATAATAATATTATATTACTATACATTTAACCTCACAAAGGGTAATAACAAATAAATAGTAACCCTATGTAAGACCCTTATCTATGTATCATCATCAAGACTTGTTCCTTTACATCCACATTACATAGATTTAAATTTATTTATTAGCTATATATATATCACTCAATAGTCAACCTTCCGTGACTCTCAGCTTGATAATTGTGAAATGTTGATAGAGCGTTACCCTAGTATATAGACTGTACAACGACGGAGCTTCATATATCGATATTATATATATAATATGTATATATTATATATGAATATTTATATATTTATATATATATAATATTATATATATTATATATATATAATATATAATATAGTAATATATATATAATACTATATATATTATATATAATTATATATTATATATATATATATATATATATATATATATATTATATATAATATATATATATATATTATTATTATATAATATTATAATAATATATTATTATTATATATATATATATTTAATAGTATATATTATATTATATATATAGTATATATATATATATATATATATATATAATCCTTACTTGAATAGATGGGAATAAAATCTATCATTGATAGTAGTTTCAAAATAAAAAGATGTTATTTTAGTTAAAAATAATTCTTCTTAAAGTAAAAATAATTCTTCTTAATGCTCTAACAACAAAATGATTGATAACTTCTTCCGTTTATATTGTGTAGCTATGGTGAACACTCATTAAAGTAATTTTTTTTTAATCTTTGCTCTCTTGTAGAATTGAGAAGGATTTTTTTTGCCGTTTCGAAATAGATACATATCTTTCTGCAATGCACGTTGTGAGCAAGATAGACGCTAAAATCCTTAACAATCCAAATGTAACTGTATATATAAAATTTATTTATAAAATTCGTAAAATGTTTGGTAGTTATCGATGGAGAGACTTTACTTAAAATAAAATAATCTTTCATCGGATCTATGTATGGATGTATGGCTCATTAACTTGCTCTCTAACTAGTTTGAAAAATCCTCATGAAAATGAAAATGGGAAATGGAATTGCTTTATGCCTTTTCATTCTACATTGATTCTGACATGCTGAGTAATCATTTCTTCATTAGCAGAAAGCAGAAGTTCTGTTCCAACTTTCAAAATGTTTGAAAATTTTTAATCGATGTTTGCGCGAAAAATCTTTGAAAACCAGCATCACATTTTAATGGAAGACTGAAGTAGTACAAAGTTGAAGTAATAATTAAATTTATTGCGATTTCACTCGTTATTGCAAATTAGATTAGAGGTATTTGAAAAAGGTTCAATATCTTGATCCATTTAAAGCTTCTCTAAAGGTTCAACAATTGCTTTAAAAGCTTCTTTAAATCGTAATAATTCATCGTGACTTTCCACCCACCTTCTTTCGTACATTCGTGTTAATTATGCCCATTTTGCCTCTGGGAAAATCCTTCCAACGCTTTCCATTAAAATAGTTGGCACCCCTGGTGACCTTAAATAGTGCCCAGTTGTATTCACTGTGCCAATAAGGATTTTTGTGTATTGTACTTCACATGAATGTGAACAGCAATGATATTACTATGCCTCTGGATATTTTCGACAGCTCGAACAGGCTTTTAAAACTTTTCTTCATTGGTGCTGCATCATTATGTCGTTGCCCAATTAGAAAGTCCCTATTTATTTCACACTTCGTAGCATTGCCCTAGATAGAGATTCTCCTTTCGTGCTTTACATAGCCACTACACCTCAGTAATCTTCACGAACCACATATATGTTTCCCTCATTTCTATTAATATATATTCTTAATTTGCTTCGATTAATTATTATTATTTTTTTTTTTAAGTTAATATTAACAGACTTAAGCCATCATAATTTGGGTGGGAGTTCAGACCCCTGACTACTGCCTTGTACATATATATATATTATATATATATATATAATATATTATATATATATATGATATAATATATATATATATAATAGTATATATATATAGTATATATTATATAATAGATTATATATATAGTATATTTTATCTAAAAATATACAAAACACATTATCTATTTAGTATATATATATATTATATTATATATATATATTAAATTTCCTGGAAAGAAGACAACACTTCGTTTTTAAATATCTTTATCGGAGAAAATCGCTAAAAACTCATCTACTATATTCTTATAAGGAACTTCTGCGATCACTTTTCATGTTGTCTCCGATTCGAACGAACTGATTTTGGAGAGGAATTAGGAAGAGGGGGCTGATGGTGGGGATCCTTAGAGAAGGCAGGAGGGGGGGGGGGCTGGAAGGGTTGGAAGCTGAATATCGTTCCACTTATCTTTTTTGAAAATGAAAACTCGAATTTTATTTTTCCGTTTTTTCCCCATTCTTTTTTTCTTTTTCTTTTTTTCTTCGTTTTCTTTTTTTTGTATTCCTTCTCTCTCTCGAACATCGGCCGGAAAAGAGATTTTATTGTTTAATTGTTTGGCTCAAATCGAGAATCTGACATTGGACGCATTCCAAAATCATGATTTGCGAGCAGCGTTGCACACACAAACAAACAAATCTCTTTTAATGTCTTATATTGTTTTGTATCAGCCGTTGTTGAGACAATTTTGGTAATGTAGGTTATTTCACGCATGAATACAAACAGCATAAATAAATTCATAATGTTTTGAATTTTTAAAACGACGACAACAACAACACCAACAACAAAGCACAATTTATACCCAAACTTTGTAATACTAAAGTTAAAAATATTGTATTTAAAAATAACACTTGTTACACAAACAGAAAACAGAAAATTTACTTTTTTTCCTTAACAGGAGTTAAAAATGTACACATCCGATTCTGTCGTTCAGTCGAGCGAAATGTAAGAGAAAATTGCTTCATGAGCCCAATTGGCGCGTTGAAACCTTGAACCTTTTTCTCCGATTAACAGAAACCATATCAAGGATTAATTTAGAGCAAGAGAGAGATAAATGGAAACAGAAAGGTAGAGAGAGAGAGAAATTGAGCGAATTGATGTAGCAGTATTCTAATATGAAATTAGTATATTAAACTTCTTTAAAAAAGTAAACAACGATTCAGCAGTATGTTATGAAAAATATACAACTATTCAGTTCTAGCGTTTAGGCACATAAGATTATTTTACGTGAGCGACTAGGCAATTATTGATAGGAAATTGTTCTGAGAGAAAGTGCGAAAGGGTAAGGAAGAGACTTCGGAGAATCTTCATGGAATATAGATTCTAATTTGAGCACGACTAGTTGTGAAAGGTATATTCTTGACTATTCTGTTTATTCTAACACACCCCTAGCTTTAAGAGTCCCGTTATACCTTACTTTAATTTTAAACAGATGCTACTCATTTTGGATGGCAGTTCATATTGTGAGCTTCGAAAACTAGGACTAGCAACTACGCTAGTTTTAACTTAACCGTTTAGCGCAGTCACAACAAAAAAAAAGGCATCTATCCAAGCTAAACAATATTCTTGGATATCAATATATTTAAATTTAAAGCTAATTGTTGAAGTTAATTTATTGTCGTGAGATCTTCTGAGATATTTGTTTTTGTATTCATATATTAAGGTGTACTACACCATTTCAATGAGTAGTGATCGAAAGGATATTGGAACCCGAAAACCACCCAAAAAAAACCCAAAAACCCACCCGAAGGAAACCCACCTACTTTGTTTACATGTCCCCTTGACCTTTTATAGTTACCATTCACGTTTTATGGCCATGACCCTTGTTTTGCCCAAAAATTATTACACATGCCCTTGAACCTTTTTTAGGCTGTGAGCCTTTTTTGTCTTGGTCCTTACCTTTTTTTCGACCAACCCTTTGCGGTCTTACCGATGGGTCATTTGGCCGTACAGTTAATTTTGAGGACCGCCTAAATATTTTTATATAGAGTAACCCTAGAGCTTATTTATTAGGAACCCTAAATTTTCTATGAGAAAGACCCTAATTTGTGAAGAACCGCTAAAGTTCCTTCGACTTCAGAGCCCTATTGGTACTAGCCTTATGTGTGAATCATTTTGCGCGCACGATATTTTTTGGCACGCCTAATTATATTATATTGGCAACAACTCCAATTTTCAAGGGACAACCCTGATTTTTTGAGCAACCCTTCAGAGAATAGTTATGCGCACAATCGTTTCGAAAGCAACCGTGTGTAACGTATATGCCCGCCGTCTTATTTTCGAGAGACCCCGCACCTAATTTTTGTTCTCGATCCATGGGTCAATTTTGTGTCCACACAAATTGTTGTTCCACTTGGCGTAATATGTTTGATTCCTTCATTTAGTCATGTCTTTAGCCTTGTTATTTGTGTATGTCGTTAACCTTAGTGTTGAACTCTAAATGATATAGTAGGCCTTGGAACACTTGGCCATTGACTCTGGGAGTCATTTTGTGCCACAGCCAATATTTCTAGACCAACGTGTCACCCACCCCGTGCACAATATTTCGGATCCTAACTGTATCGGTATGTATGAACTTATCCTGAACTGAACAGCATCTCACACAACACACTATCTATCTATGGCGACACACACCACGTGACCACACACACACGACACACACACACACGACAAACAGCACTCGTTATAAACACAGCGAATTCACTATGCAGCGTACACTCAACCCATAGTAGATACGCACTTTACAGGTATTTACAGCGAAGTATATCACACGGTACAAACACGTATCGACCGAACCGTTGGGTCATTCCACCTTGTGGTTTTTGCCAATTATGGCCCATCCGTAGATTTAGCGCTGATCCGACTATTTTTCGGACACCCCGTAATTTTTCGCCCAACCCTTCTTGTATTCTACGGCGTAATACTCAATTTGATCATGCATCAGCAATACAAGATGCAGACTCGCGCAACGTTTATACCATCATACTTTAAATGTTGCCCAATCACGCAGGATGGGAGTATCTTAGTGATGGTTTATCTATCTAGTGGTGTCATGGGTGGAGTTATAGATGAGGTGACCAGGATGAGAGAGTAGAAGCATCAGTAGGAGAGTTGCCAAAGGATGTGAGAGTTGCAAATTAGGAAGAGGCCGAAGTAGCTGAGTGCCAAGCTGGATGTGCCTAACGATGTGCAGTGGCCATCGCATATGCCAGTGTGGGAGGGAGAGTGACACAATCATAGCTGCCATACTGCGTGAGAACCACTTTTACTTGTCAGAGCCAGTTTCGTGACCATCCCGCGTGTAGCCATTTATGAAGTAGCGAACCTAGAGTGAGATGACGGAGGAGAGAGTGGCTACAAGATGTACACTCAACTAAAGTGATTATAGAAGTGAGTATGAGGAAGCTCCGAGATATGGATGATAGCATTGACAAATCTGCGAATCAGAGATGCTTCTACTACGGAGTAATCCCCCAATTGTATGAATTAAGTATAACATAATATAAACTAATGAATATGGAGGTGAAAAGGCGTAGATATAGTGTCCTGACGACCAGTGTAATAAATAACACCGATTCTATACTTATATGATATAGTCGAAAGCAGTATACAGCGAGATGGGCAAGCACAGTAGTAGGCGTCAAACCGACTCCAAGCGAGATAGCCGGACGGGATCCGCAGGGCAGCTCACATACCGAGTCGGCAGAGCGAGTGAGTACGTATTGACGCGTTAGCAGCGCCGCCGAATACCGACTCAAGACACGAAGAGCTCACGTATTATAGAGCACGGTTGGAATTATTACTGCGCCGCCGCCATGCTGTACTGCCCGTACATAGAGGACGGCGTTGATGACCGCGCGCGCCTCGTGAAACCGCTGCACTTGGGCGAGGTGGTCGGCGCCGCGGAGGGATTCTGCGTACAGTGTATAGACCGTCCGAGGGGCCCGAGACGCCAAGAGTATGATAGGAGCAGGCCCACGACAGGCCGCGCGTATACAAGACACTAAGCCTGAAGCCTTAGAGCGGAAAGAAATGGGTAAAAGCTCGTGACAATTGTAAGAAAGGACTCCAATCATTGCAGCCAAATAGATATCTTACTGTCACGTATACTATTGCGTCATTCATTTTTCACTACAATTGTACGCAGAAAAGTTTTATTAAAAAAAGACAGGGTATACTTTACTACCGAAATCAAGGTAAAGAATATTGCGAGGAGATAAGAGCTCTGCACCCGTTCAATATGACTTGACCCTTCTGGGGTGTCTGACTTGAGTTCTATTAACACCTATGAAAAAAGTGAGGATTAGTGAGTAGAGTAATGCTATTTGTTATTTACTGCATTTACTGCTTATACTCTACTGACTTTATCATGCTTTTAACTCTCGCTTTACTGCGTTTACTCTCGAGCTTTAACTGTGCTTTAAACCATATATTACTATTACTATACCTTAAAGCAGTAAATCATGTAAATCAATATAGATAGTTTATTACCAACACCTATGAAAATTCTGATTAAAGTTATACAGATGATAACTGTCATTTACTGACTTAAAAATTCCTGCTTTAACTGCTTTAACTTTCTTGACTTATCAGACTTTTATTGTTTGTGTGTTGGTGTGTCTTTAACTTCAATGCTTTCATTCAATTAACTCTAATATATTTAATTATACATATATGTTTTCTTTTATATTTATATTACATTTTTGTTATTATATACTTTATATATTTATTATTTTCTATTTTATTAATTTTTGTTTATTTATTAAATTTGTAATATGTAAGATTAAAAACACACTAGAGTTTCTGTTATATAAACTAATTTTATATATATTTATTTAAAAGAATTGTACGAAATTTTAATTAAAAACATTGATACTTATTACTGTCTTATTCATTTCAGTTTGCTAAATCTCATTATTTCATTATATTCACTTAATATTCAGAGCACAGCTAATGTTCAGAGTTAGCCCTATTTGCCGAGCTTATTGAGGAGCCTACTTGCAAGAATAAAATGATGCTAGTGTCATGTTAAATGCAAACCTTTCGAATAATAAATAATTTATTAAGAGTAAAAATGCTTTATTTACTTGTAATTATACTGTATATAATATAATATCGACTGAAGCACATCTATGTTTTACTAACATCGACGCTTTGTTCGATAACTCTTCTCAGCGCAGTATTCGATCCAACAAAAAAAATTAATTGTCTTAAATAAATTAATGAGCCCTGCGCTCTTCAGTATTGTTCAGCCCTCTCTTTATAACATGCCATTATGTCTATCACGGGACAACATCTGAGATATTTGTACCCAATATAAATAACCAGGCTGTGTACATAGATGATTTCCATATCACGAGTATCTAGGGATATAGTGCCATGAAAGTAAGGCAAGCACTAGTCGTACGAACTATATCTATTACACTATTCAGACCTCTGTTTTCTCAAGTTCCACGATTGAAGTTTCCCTCCTGAATGTGACTTATCTCCGCATACTCCAAATCCTACGCACCCATGTCCCCTACCTGAACACAACTCAGCTCTAGTACCACACTCTCTCAAAGCCCAGCTAACCTACTGGCTAGCGGAAGGAGCCACCAAAAAGATACAATACAACAAGCGAGATGGTCACACGAAGTAGAAATAGAATGACGTAAGCCAAATGAAACGTTGAAATTACTATCAAGCCCTCTAGAATGTGAGAGAGTATGAGAAATAAGCAGAATGACCAAGGTTGTCAACAGTTCTATTCCACACAAACCATGAATGATACTGAAATTATCTATCCCTGTCGATTGTTTACTATCTATACGAACCAGCCGGCGCCACGCCAACAGCTATATTTCTAGTATTACGAACAGCAACGAGAACATCTCCTCTCTGGAAACTGCTCCTTGATTATACTGATACTCTTGAATTTCTCCACTATTCCCTTTGAAACTACATTCTACTACCACTGAGAGAACTGAAGTAAAAACTTATAGTAGGCGACTTTTAATATTCAATGTTTTAATAATCAAAAATAATTTTGATTTACTCAAAATTACAAAAGGCTTCTAAAGATTAAATCCAATATTATAGGTAATGTATAATTTAATTCATCTCTTAAAAATTGATTCAGTGATTAATAAAGTGATTTTCAAAGTGATTAATTTAATATAATTAAGAAATCTATTTCTATTACATTTATTTTACAAAAGTTAATAAAAACTTTCATTAGTGAAAAAAAAATCTCTAATCTTCTATACTTTCTTAACTAGGGCCTACTATATACCAGTACTGTAGTCCATGTATAACTAAAAACATATAAACAAATCAATCTTATACACTCTTCCCCTCCTCTTCATTTGGCCAAACAATGCCATTCAAATTTAAAGTGATTACTTCTAAACAACATTATAAATTACTTGTGTTTATTTAACTTATTTTGAATGTATTTTTTATATAATGTATTATATGTTATGAATCTGATAGTGCATTCTCTCTGTTTTTTTTATTTTTATCCCTATATTCTGTGAAATTCCCTAAACTTATCTAGTTGGTGAAAGCTTAGATTAATAAAAAAAGATTTAATAATAATAAATTAGGGAATTCTATTTTTTAAAATTCTAATATTCAATTTTTTTTTCTTGTTAATGTATAAATAACTGATAAGTAACTAGAGAGTTGAAGATCATCAAAATATACAAAGAATTAAGAATTATATTGTTTTAACTTTGGCTATTTTGTGAATAATAATAATGAATTTGTCTATATTTTAAAGAATATAAATTGGCTTCATCCATTTCATAATTTTTAATTTTCATTTTCTCATAATTTGGAGTTTCACTTTATATGCATATTTGTTTTAGTACTATTTAGATTCAAATCGTCGGAGCCGCAACTGCAAAAATCCATTTATTGCAGTGGTTAATAATATGTTATACTGTATGACTACCTCTAGTTTAATATTATTTTCACCTTCTATAATAAACTTTTTTATCTTTCTCTGTTTCAACATGAATTAAAATTTTAGCAAAAATTTTAAACTTCGGATTTTATTGGCAATTGTTGTGTTTTCTTTGGGGGGTTCTTATATTTTGGGTGGGGGTTCTTATTCCTAATTTTGAATTGTGGCATCAATAAATCTTATAGTGTTGGAGTCATAAAGATTTCTATTAACTCAACAAATATGCTAGCTTTGCTTTCCAATAGCATTTAGGCGTGTAGTCTTTTGGTGACCATATTATCTTTACTTTTGATGTGAATATCATGGATTATTTCAGTTATAGGGCATTCAACTTAAACTCACTTAAAGTATCAGTTTTATGATTTCTTTCCAGTGAGCCTTCTGATTAGCAACTTCAATGAAGTTATGAACTTCTAATGCAACACGTCAATGTCTGAACGTGCCATGAAGAAGCGTTAACGCGGTTAATCTCAAGCCTATTTTCTTGGTTTCTCTCTTCAGCCTTGTATGTATTATTAAGACCAATTAGAAAGCTTTTGCATGCCTTTGGAAAGCTTTCAAGTCAATATTTCCTTACTAAAATTTCTATATTATAAATTAGCAAAAATAAAAAAAAAATTCATTTCGCACTATATCATATCTATTCGTTAGAACATAGTGGATATTATATTCACATTCATAAAACATAAATAATTAATAATAAAATAGAAAAGATACTAGAACATAGGTAATATTAATACTGGTAATAACGATAATGATTATTTAAATATACCAGAGCTTACTTCATATATATAGTTTGGCTTATAATTCATGATGTTTTAAATCAATTATAACTTAAGAAATTGAATTTCAAATTTCTGAAAAGTTAAAAAAAAAATTTTCCCCAGATGAAATATTTATATGGACTTTCAGTTTACCATTGTATTATCTTTTTAGTTCATTCGTTAGTTTCTTATCCTACTCATAGGTATTTTTATTTGAATATATTTTAAAGCTCTGGATTTAAAGTTGATTAAATGAGTTGAATACATACATTTCAGCTTATATGACTTTTCTCTTTACAAGATTCAATGAATTTAATGAAATCTGAATGATATATATTTTTATAGTATTTATCACAGTTTTAAAAAAAAATCCTCATTATCAAGTCAGTGGGTAATATCATTGTACACAGTTTTGGAGTAATGCCCAAGAAAGTTCTCAAACCATTGGCTAAAATAAAACCACAACCTAATAGAATGGTTTTAAAAAATAATCATTTAGTGTGTATGTAAGGGTTAAAAAAAATAAAAAATTTAAGCAAGCAGTTTAGGTAAATGAACTCCCCCTCCTGCCCTGAATCTATTCTATGCAGATATATATCGGTCTCACCATAATAGTAGTTCCAAAAATCTAAAAACCAGTACCTTTAACATACAAAGATTTGTTTATAGCTCACATTTCACATTATGTTCAAGGACTGAGATTCATATTTAAAAAAAAAAAAAAATCATATCAATAAAAGGCTTACCATGTATAGATCATATTCAAAACATGAAAATTTAAAAGTATTAAAAATTAAGAGATTATAGGGCTATAAGCAAACTTTGTTTATATGGGACAATATAAAATGTGATCTTTATTTTTTTACTTCATGCATTTTTTATGAAATTTGTGTACATATAATTGTGCTCAAGATCTAAAACTTTAAATTGTTTAACATTGGTCCCAATTTGAACTGATGATTTTGAGTGGCTGCATCCTTTAAAAAAAAAAAATTCTCTGTTCAACTCTGACCCCAGACTTAACCACTATGCTCAATCTTACATGTAATATAAAACTAACCGTTGACCTCTGGGCATGTGATATACTCAGCTTGTTAAAACGAGTACAATGATGTTCTCAAGAGATCAAATGAACATAAAATATTTTGTAGCTAAAGCTTAAATATGAACTCAGTTGTTGGAATTTTGATATAAGATTTTATGGGTTGTTTGATGTCAGTCTCGTTTTGTGTGTCAGCTCTGTAGACTGTAGTCCAAATGAATTTCACCTTTGGTGCCCTAATTTTTCTTCTATCTAATTGATACAGGAAGGTTAAATTACACCACAGTTTCCCAAATATATCATGTAAATACTTTGTTTCAAGAATTTTTTTTTTTTAGCTGGCAAAAATTTTGTATTCAGTAAATTTAGCTCACCAAAGTTTGGTCATATTTTATGTACACTGCTCTCTAAATTTGGATTTAGTGGGCTAGTTTTACATAACATTGCTCTATATTGATTGATATTTATCTATTTACAGGATCCAAAACCAGAGGGAGAAGGACGAATATATTAAATTAAACTAGTTGACAGGTAAGTAGTTAAAAACATATTTAAAAAACCTTGTTCTATCAGCAATCTGCCATTTTCTTAGACTCTTAAAATCTTCAATTTTTTCAGTTGCCATGTAAATTTATAGGCACTCCCTTCCTGTCGAGCGTGACATGTTTAATTTTTATTTCAGGAATGTTAAAAGCTTTCTGTGCTTAGGTGGAGTTACACAATGACCAACACAGATGGAGCAAATTCATTAAAAAGTCATTATACAGTGATAAGAGTTTGGGATTTGTTACCTTTTTTGTGTTTACTGCGTCTTAAGTGTATTCTATCATTGTAATGGAGCAGCATGCGATTAATTTAATGACGACGAAGATAACTCCTTAAATGCAGTTAAGTTATTTCTTTCTTATCCGTATTTACCTCGTTTGACACTCTAGTATCATTTTACATGTATTTGGATTTCTTTTATATGATCTGATCTTTTCAAGTTTTATGTTTCATTTGATAAAGATACTAATCAGGATTTCTCTTTTTTCTGAGCCTTCTTTTCTTTTTTCCCTTGTTTATGTCGTTCATATAAGCTTAAATTTTAAACTATGCCTCTAAAATTCAAACTGGTGGAGTAAATATTAAGCTTTTGGATGATTTTTTTAGAATTTTTTTTTAAAATAATAGTTATTTAAAAATTAAATTTACATTTTGTAAATGTTTTTAAAATATTGATACATTATTTGTCTAATTACTTATTTTTTCCCCCTTCCAGGGTCATTGACAAATGTGAAAATGCTGTACGACGTCTAGTTGAATGCTATATCAAGAAACACGACTGGTGGTCGTTCTGATTCCTATTGGAAAGGTGGAAAAAAAAAATGAGCCTATTCCAATTTTAATTTCGTAGTTTTTTTTTAGTGGACGTAAATACATGTCTTCATATATGTTAAGTTCCCTTTATATAGACGAAACGTTATTATTAAATCACATTATTCTTTGTATATTATAATGAGTAATATAAAAGTTTTATAAATAAAAAATTTCTTATATACCATCACTTTATTCTGTTTTGTTTAATAGTGAGATCGTTTAATTTTTTTTAGCTTGACATCTATACATAGTAAGTGATATGCTCAATGACATCAGTTGACTTAACAATATTTCTAATAATTTTAATATATAGACTTTTTTTTTTTTCTTTTTGAGAATAAACAATTCTGCACTTAATCTCAGTGATGTTTCTAATATAAACATATGACCTATAATAAATTTGTTTTTCTTTTGAATATTTAAAATCCAAAAGTTTTTAGTATTTTATGCTTTTCAATGTTGAAGAAGATTTTAAAATAATTACTCTTCTTCTTCATAGTCAGGTTTTTTGAATTGTATAAATTTTGACTCTTAGTATTTCGTGGTTTATAAATAACCCCTTAGACTTTCTGTTTTGTTATTTTTTGGTATTTATAAAAATTGAGGGTGATATTTAATATATACTTTAATAAGATGCTACTCATACTATATATACCCACGCTCAAATGGAGTTCCGCAACGTTAAACTGTTTGCTTTAAATTATTCCATTATCCTGTATTCGCTTGTGATATGAAATATTTTTAATAAAAGAAAAGTGCTTTTGGAAATTCTTATGGTAATCTGGTTTGTGAGGTAACATCTAAGAGTTGAACTCAATTGTTTCTAATGCTTATATGTGTTTCTTTCTTAGCCTTTAATTCCTTATTTATTAGGTGTTATATTCTTTTTTTAATGATGGTATCACTCTATTATCCGGTACTATCACTTTACTACTCCTTGGTTTTGTGTTTCTTCATTGTCTGGTGTTGTAATTAGTATGGAATTTTTTAGCTTAGTTAGGTGAAAGGTCTGCCTACGATAAAAAGAATATTTTAAGTAGTATAGATAGTAGACTAATTCATAGGTAACTAGGACAGGATAGTTTGTGCATATGTGACCCTTTTATGCTGCTATGAAATTCCGTTGTTATGTCTATTAGACATGGTATACTGCTAATTGCTTGAAGTTGTTTTAATCGATTTATACCCCCGATAAGTCTACTTTAATTGATTTTAATATGTACCTATTAGATCTTTTACTTGTATTATGTAGCGATAGTATGATATTTAATTACTAGAAGTTTTTTGTATATGTGTGATTTTTTGAGTTTTTTGTGTATCTTATTCTATCCTTTTTATCTAACCTAATTTTCTTATCCCCTAGTCTTCCGAGTTTAAATAGGTGTTCTCTATTTTTGTCTTTACTTGACATTAATACTATTTTTATAATTATATTTGTGAATTTCATCACAATTTTTATATTTTTTTTTTTTTTTTTTTTTTGAAAAAATTGTTGACTAATTTTTTTTTTTATTTTTTTTTTTCATTTTTTCGCATATACTTAAAATTTATTATACGGTAATGGTTGTGTTATTTCTACTTAGTGTTTTCTACGTTGCTCAATGACATGCGTGTGCGGAACAACATGTAATAAGCGCATGTTTTATCGCTTTAGAAATTAAATGATCCCAAAGTCGATTAATATAGATCATCCGCCCATTTCACATAGCTGATTTCAGTGTCATCCATTTGTTATTTCTGCCGGATAGATTATGGTCCATTAATCGTCGAGATTTCTCTATCCTCAGTACATTTTTCGCTTTTCATCTGGACTCAAATCCAGCTGTTCTTTTTCTCGGTGATTTTCCCGGTTCCTCGGTCGTGTTTTATTCCCAAACTATAACACATCGTCCACATTATACTATCCCTGATACTGTCACTTTATAATTACCTATATATTCCGTGAACTATATTAATCCTTTTTTCCCGATGACCACTTAACTCATCTATACTATACTATTTTTTATTTTATACTTCTTACTCATTTACCCTATTCATTCTTACATTATCCTACGGCAGCTCATTCTGAATACTTATTAATTCCTCAACATTAGTTCTTATCAAATTATCTTCTGAATCCTAGCATGAGCCCCTAGATTGTCCGTATCTTATACTACATATTAGTGGAAACTTTAAATCTATAATTATTTCTTTATATATCTCCACATTATGTTACTCTCTCAATTTATCACCATATAACTACTAATTATTTTCAGTTTTTACTTACATCATCACTCTAAGTATTAGACCCTAGCACCTCTAGTACTAGTTAGTCTCTGTTATCATAATATCTTAACCACTAATCAATATTCTATAATTTGTCCTACCATGCCACCCTCTATCATCTATAGTCCATTCTTTCACATACTATTTCCTATCTACATTTTATGGCCATTATTCAGTTTTCTGCGTATTTATTACATATCCTCAATCAATACCTCTAAATATTTAAACACTCAGTAATATAACGTCTTTATTCATCTACCAATATTATTTACTCATTATATACTATTCTCACTTTATACACAGCTGTGAGGTATGAAACCAGAGACCTGCGTCTCATGAGCCAGCGATACTATCATATACTCTAAGCCTAAAATTTTTATTTTCTCAAAATCTCATCTATCTTTTACTACTATCCTGCTTCAGCTCTAATACTGATCTTCATTCATCATCATAGCTTCAGTAATTACTGCCATCACATAAGGAACTACCAATATCACTATGATAAATATTATTAATAATTAAGTTATAGAAACATAGTTATACCGGTATTTACTGGAGGTAGATAATATGTAGTCATACCCTCCACTTTATTCTCCTTCTAACTCCTTCTTATATCACTGTCACTACCCTCCTACCTCTCTCTAATTATTATATAATCCCCCCATATCCATATCTTATTTAAAAATTAGATAATTTATCTAACCATAGTGAGAGCATAACATAACCTGTCTCACTCCTGAGCTTTATTTCATAAATACATTTATAACCAATCACTATTTTATACGACAATTTTACTTCTTATCACATAGGGCTTCATACTAAATCCTACTACTTCTTACTTGATTTTACTACATTTCAAAGTATAGTTGATTCTATATTTTATCATCATATCTATTATCGCAGTATCATAAGTGATGACAACGTTTCTATGTCTTCCTTGGATAGATCTTCTTTACCTTATATATATATTAATACCTTATTCTAACGCCTGTGCCCTCTCCATATAATCTCTACATAAAAAACCTAATAATACTATATATTCTTATTTTCATTAGTATTTTGATCAACTCTATATAATTATGTTTTTCTCATCATTGTAAAGGTATTTGATATATTTACCTACATTACTACTCCTTATCCTATATCTACATTCACTAAATCGAACCTATCACCTTTCTTATTTCCTTACTATTATTATTATCCAATATCCATTGAGTATTATATGACCTTTACCTCTCTCTATTAAGTTCTATACTTCTCGATAATCAATATATAGCTCGACTTCTTACTTATCTGTGGACCAGATTAAGGTCCAAGTCAATATTACTAATCCTCTAGTCTTTAAATCACTCAAATAGTAAATCTTAATCTAGTCTACCTCCCTCCATATGGTTACAACACTCATATACCTAATCATACGGGATACTCTGTCGCCGTGCAAGGTACCATACATCAAATTAAGTGATCATATATATATATAAGTGGTACTATGTTACTGTTCTCATCATCAATATAATACACAATTCCCTCTAAATATTCTCCTTCTCTGAGTTCACTTTTACATATTATACTCATCTTTAATCCATGACTCGTCTTTTATATATAATTCCTACTCGTACAAGCTTTCCAAAGTCCTGAAGTGCTCTCTCAAGCCTAATCCGATTTTGTAGACTCAACTTTTTTTCTAGTCCTACGTAATCAGCTTCTCACTCCAAGAGTATCTCATTAATTCATCTTATATTATCGTTCACCTAGATATATATTATTATACCATTCTTGCATTAACTTTCTCCATCTATTTACTCTACTCTCTATTAGTGATATTACCTTCCTTTGCTTAAATTAACCTCTATACCTTCAAATATTCATCATTCTCCTTCGTGCGTCTCACTCATTAAACCTCACATACTACTCACAATTCAACTATCACCCTTACTATATATATACTATTCTCATTCTTAACTTATCCTAATTAATGCTTAGATAATTTCCGATTATGTTTCCTACCTGATTTTTAGATGTAACACACTCATTCTACTAATCTCTCTCAACACATTCTATCTATCTAACTATATTTCTATCTATTCTAAAGTCAGGTCTTCCTCTTATATTCTCATTCTTTAAGATCCATTTATGTCTGCTTTCCTTCTCAGATAAGTAGCTTACCTTATTATCACACTATGTAATACGTCTTCTCATTTCTAATTCCTTCTTCCATACATGTTATCATTTACCTCTTAGTATTGACTTCCTACTTATAAGTATGTATACCTCATTTATATATTTAGATATTTACTTTTACTTACCTCTACTGATATAATATATTATATATGCCAAGCATCTTCTATTTGAGAGCATTCATATCTTATGCTCTTACTAGTTTAAGTACATTCAAGTACACTACGTGACTTTATACTTCTTATACTATTCTATACGCTTTTCATATTCACCTCTTACATATTCCATCCACTCATTCATAGTTATATCATCTGCTATTTACTTTCCTACTTTGTTAGTTACCATTTTCCGCCATTCTTCTTCATTGCCACTGGCTCACCAATTTTGCTTACCTTTCATTGTTTTTATAATATATTTATATAATATATTATTATACTTTAATTACTCACGTTTCTTCCACTACGATAATATTCTCAAAGATTATCCTCCGTGAATTCATGATAGCATCGAACTATCATGGTAATAGTATTATCTATCCTATGGTATGAATTTGATATAGATTCTTCATTAATAGATAGATTGCCTATAATTCATATATTAAGAGTGAATGATAAATTTATTATGAGAAATGGAGTCTTTAAACACAATTCTCACGTTATAATGGTGAGCTAGTGCACTATTTTTCTAAGTATTATATATATATACAACAAACAATACCTCTACAATATATATACGTAACTAGTAATATGTCGTGGCTTCCAATGTGAATTTTTTCATATCCTAATTATTGTGATAATAGTAGTTAGTGAAATACTTACCTTAAATAGTGATATACCTCCATAAACGTAAATGCTACTCTGCCATACACACACTATAATATACTAATTGAATCCATAGTGAATAACAATACTCGTGGTATTCACATAGATAAATCTACTATTATAGCTAGCGTATATAGTAGTTATAGACCACGATAATCTCAATACTCCTAGTATTAATCTATGTTACACTATATATTATCGTCACAATGTGAATTATAATTCATCTAGTCTTCTGCCTCTCGTCTTTTGTCTTGTACCCTCTGTATATAAATAAGTTTAAAATACCCATTAGCTTTCATTGCCCAAAGACTATTAATATGTAATTCCTACCGTTTCCGTTCTTTGGCTTATAAGACAATATTATAGTGGTGAACCCTTTTATTTTATTTCTGATACCGTCTGAGGTCACAAATATATTTTCATTTTGTTCCATATTTACTCTACTATTATTTATATCCTATTCTCAAGAATTATATTCTCAGACCTCACTCATACATAGACCCATTAAATAATTGTACACCTGTCCCGATACATATACAATTTATGATTCACACTGACTATTAAAATGTTATCTTATATCCCTGAAATCTTTACTTAGATGATCCCTAGTAGGTGTTCTTCTTTTATATACATTTATCTAAGTCTACTCTAAAACTATATCTATTATCCTTATTCTCCATCCATCTCGTACAATTCTATATATATACTTTTTTTGATAATGAGTTTATAATCTAGTACCTCTTTCAAATTATATCATTACCAACGATAATAATAATATATTGATTAATAATTTCATGATAATGTTAGTCTAATTTATTACGAATTAGAGTACCTAATTCTAATATACTTTTAATTCACTACAGTCTTGCTTGGGTCTGGTTAATACTCAGAATAACTCGCGACCAAGTGTATCCAACCTGAGATATTAAATGATCCAGATAATAAATATATAAAAAGTTTTGAAAAGATAAACTATGTAAATAAGTAAATAAATAGAATAGTAAGAAGTGACATAAATATATATAAATAAATATATAAATTGATAGTATATCATATATCATTGAGGAGTACTCTATATTTTAACGTTGGTAATTATATAAATGTGTGTGATTAATAAGATTAGTGAAGTACTAGGTGTGGAATTGATGGATGAAGTTGAGAGGTATTGTCACTTGACAGAATGTTAGGAAATTACGTTTATATTATACGTCTGTAGAAGTTTGAGGAAGGAAGAATTTTCTGCTATTTTGTGTTAAGTAGGGGTTTGGAAGTATATTGAAAATTTAGTAATTGTAATGATGAATATAAATTGATAAGTAGAAGTCTAGCTTGGAAATCCAAATATATATGAAGCTTCGTGAGTAGATTTGGACAATGAATTAATTTAATTTTAAAATATATTTAGTGTAAATAGTATGATAGTGCAGAGGAACGAGATACATGACCTTAAGAGCAGACGGAAGTTTTAAGCCATACTTCAAATGGTCATAATGTAATTAACAATAATTTGTTGAAAATGCAGAGATGAAAGATAGAGACTGTTTCGGAGCATGAATTCTTAGCAAATCTAAATTATCGTGGGATGTTGTGGACTAACATTCTAACTTTGAGTGCTATTTGATGGGTCCTTGAGAGAGCGAAAACACCGAATCTGTCCGTCTCGTGAAAAGTTGAGATTATTTTTTAAATAGACTCCAAACATCAGTGCCCTTATTTGTATGTGTTTATTTATTTATCAGGAATGTTAACAGCCTGTCATGTAGAGCAGATATTTACAAACAAAGAGTTTAATTTACAAATTTCATTATTTTTTGTTTTTCCCCCTCCATTATAATATCATATTATAGTATAATATATAGGTAACAATTAATTCAAAGCGTGATTGGAATTTTGCTATTTTGTCGAGATTGAATTATAAAGTTAAATTCATTTAACTAATGTGGTATAGAATAAATATGTAACTAATCAATATTAATAAATCATGTATTATAGTATATTGTAATAATCAAGCCATTGGAAATTTAACAATAATAATAAATAAATCAGTTACCAGTCTATCCATAATAGCTTAACCATTTATTATTGTTTGTCTTGTAGTGTGTGTGAAGAAGATTTTGAACTTTGGTAATGTGATGAGGTATAGATAGTGATGAAATGTGTCTTATGTTTGTAGTGTGATGCCGGCTGTGTGTGTGTGTGTGTGAGTAGTGCAAAACAACTATGTGGAGTGCCCGGTCCGTGTTGGGTTGGAAAAAAGACATGAAAAATTCGCAATAAACAAGCCTATGTGTGATAGAATGATAAAGTGCCTGGTTTCGTGGTGTGAAGTTTAGAAATAAGCGATGATAGCTCTCTGAATAATGCTTGGTGTCGCGCAAACTCCTGGCATACTCTTAAGATATACGGGTTAATGGGAATGTATTTCTGACGGTCAATTCGAAGAATAAAAAAATTTCTAATGTGATTAGCATACAAGAATTTACTTCACTATAGTGTAGATCACTTTGCTCTATCAAAAGCAATTGATGTGAGATATATGAACTATTTTCCGTAAACCAACATGAGAAATGAACAATTGTAATTGTGACGAGATATTAAGTAAAATGTGCATTTATATCTATCCGACGGTTATCCAGCGTGGTAGCTATGCGAAGAAATGATTAATTTAACATGTGCAAAAGAAATTCAAAACAAATAAAATGTAATGATAAACCACAAGAAATATCAAATAACATATCTTATCGGAAGTTACAAACTAACACACATTTTTCTAGACTGAACAGTAAACCTACACAGATGCCTAAAAGACACTATAACATTACCGTGAGTAATAATAGGAATCCTGTATAAGAGGCGAAATATAAGTCGCAAAATGAGCACGTATGTACCACATAGCACAGAACACATAAAATAGTGATGGTGGGAGTGAATGTAAATTAACGAAGTGCGTGTGAGAGCCAAGATTGATTACGTATAGCACGATGGCTGGTTCTATTTCCACCCATTATGGGTGAGTAATAAGTGTTATACAAAGTCGTAGACTTCGGTAATAATTAAGGTTCTGAAGTTGCCTAGATAAAGGTGACTAAAGCCACTTGTCCATACGGTAAATTAACTTGGCCCTGTCCTGTCAAATAAACCTTATTATGTTGTCTTCGATGAAGTACGCTCCGCTGGAGTTAAGCAACGTATTAGAGTATAAAATCTGTGTCCGGATAAGACCTTTGAAATAGACCAAATGGATTTGAATAAATATTAGAGGCGCCGTCGCAACAGCAGAAGTCCACAGTGTCAACGTGATGTAAGAAAACTTGTGATGATTGCTGTAGCATACCGTACAGATCAACAACCCTCATAAATGATTGACCAATAATATAAAAATTGGTTCCCCTGTTGATTTAATCAGAATAACCTAGTAGAGACCCAACAGGAATACAATGTGGAAGTCAATTCTGTAATCTTTTGCTCAAACTAAATACCACCTCGGTCTAGGGGATTGAAGCAGGTTTTTGTCATGGTATTGCGTCGTGTGTGGACAACCTACCATATTTGCGAAGATGATAACCAAAGTCACGGCAAATGGTTAATGGAATATTGTCCATTTGCTCCAGCAGCTCGTGCTACAAAAACTACCTGTAAGATTCTCAGCTTAATGTGTTTGGCAAATACTTTGGTTTTTATCAGATAATCAGTTTATAAATCATCAACGATGCTGTCAATACATTGCATCCAAATGTTTACTGATGTCGACATTCTTTATAGCATGAGGATTTCTTTCTGACCACTGATGTTCATCGAGGCTATTCATAATTGAATCTCTCCAAAAAAAGTATGCCTAATCTGTAAACAGAACATTGGAATGAAAATGTAGATTGATGCACTGTCGTAGAAACCTTGACAAAATTGTATAGTATTAAATATAAAATGTTGCTTGAAATCTATTAGCTTTTTAACTACAATGGTTGAAGAGTCTGCATATCCCTAATTGTACCAATGATAATGATACCTATAGCTCTTTAGTCTAATGATGAATAAGTTCCCATAAAACAGTCATAATGTGAAGTCAAAGCAGTCAATGTGTCGAAAATCTTTTTGGAGAGAGCAAATTAACGACGTTTCTTTAACTTTCTCGGGACCAAATGTTAATTTTATTCAATGATATATTAGCAAATTCTCCTGCTAAACAAATTAAAGGGTTAGTTCGGGATTAAAGTTTTAATCAACTAATATATAATACCTCAATGTATGCATTAACTAAATCACTCAGATATTTATACCCGGAACCTCAGGAAAATTTTGATCGCCAAAGATGTTAACCCTTCGGCGACAACAGCGGACGCATACTAAATTCGTAAAATCTTTCCCTACCATGGTGAGACAGGTTTCTTTTCATTATCAGCAGTAATTATTCCATGAGAAATCAAACTTGTAGATAAAACTTCCATACTATTTGGCATATTGTATTATCTAACGTGAAGTGGACATACACACAAAAGTGAAAAAAACTTTCTTCACTAAAGTGCTTGAACGTTAAAAGTTACTAGTAAATCCCAACAACAAATTGACAATTGATTTTTAAATATTTGTATCGGTTACTCTTAATATTATGTTTTGAAGATTATTATGACCTATATATAATAATAGATATCACTAAAATATAATTATAATATTTATATAGACCTTTACCACAAGTTCATGTATATTGGGATGTTTTCATTTTTATATTATATAGAAATAAATTATAAATCCTTCATTCCTTGCAATAAATTGTCTTATCAAAGATAATATCGATATACAAATCGATTAATCATGCAATTAAAAATTTAAGCAATTGAACAACTTATATCACGTAAGTTGAGGTTAAATATAAAAATTAGACTTCCGGAAATAATTGATGGAAACTTACTGTTTGGAAAATATTATGTTAACTACCTTTTCATTGAATTTTAATTTTTCGCTTCAGGTGCATAAACTTTGTCTCTAAGATATTTTAATGTCCTAGATTAAAATAATTAATAAAATGTAGCTAATGGACATATATAATACTATTATAAAATATATAAATAAATATATAATAATTATTAAATTATAAATATATATATAAAATAAATAAAAATTATATATATTAGATAATATTTCTTTATATATATAATATATATATATATATATATAATATATATGTAATGTGAATGTGGTATAGTATGTGTGTGTCGTGTGTATGTAAAATGTGGTAGCCCGGTGAGGAACTTGACACTTCTATCATATAATTTCGATTGGAAAAATCTAATTTATATATATAATATTTGACAATATCCTCAAATGAGTGAAAATATTTAAATTTGTTTCGGGTGACCAAAAAAAATTTAACATCTTTGTTATTAAAAGATTTCATTGTATTGAGGTATATTTATATATAATAAAATTATATATATTATAAATTAATTCTCTGATAATTACATACGAGGCTATATAGATGAGTTATGAATAAGTAGGTTAGATATAATTATATTTATCTTATTATAATAATTAGATATTTAATAATATACATCAATATTATATTATAATAATATATAAATATTAAATAATATAATATATTAATATGAGACTCCCTCAAAAATACTTTCTAAATTAAAAAGAATAATTAAAGCTTGATACAAAAGGGAGATAAAGAAACTAGTAATAAGGAACTAATAAGGGGAAAAATAGTTATATATAGTAGTGAATTGTAGAGTAATACATATATCCCTAAGTATTTTTGGCTTCTAGAAAAAAGGGCTAATCTTTATTACGGCGATAAGTGACCTGACGGAACTGATGGCGTAAGAACAAGCCTGCATTTAGAAGTCGATAGAAGTATTGTGTAGATCAAAACCTAGCATTGAAACAAATGATTGACGTCTTTTGACGAGAAAAACATAAATAAATTGATTTACGCTTCCTCATTTTCCTACCGGGCACAAAACAGAAGAAATAAACACTCAATATCATGTGGCAGTGTTAGTTATAATGTTCGTGTTAGGGTGGGGCTTCTGAATGGAACCAAATGTATATTATATGTCGAAAGTGAAGCGTAAAATGAAATCTAGTCATTAAATCATCCAAGAATGGTATAATAATGGATGTGCGATAATATTATACGTTAAATGGTTGGGGAAAGTGAGAGAGAGAGGGTACAGGAGGATTGTTATATACATGAATTCTATATTATCGCGCGCGCTCTCTTAATTTATGATATTATATATGGGTGTGATGAAAGCAGTTACAGGTAGGAGTAGTAGGGGAGGATGTTACTATGTATGATTGTGAGAATGAAGACGTGAGATGCAGTGTTTTGCCACATATTATTTAATGTTTTTATGTTAAGGATTGATAGCGTTTTGAATCTCTAACGTCTTAATGCTGTCTTGTT
>JABUQX010072936.1:0-25377 GCA_015478945.1 Trachelipus rathkii
AATAAAATACTTGCCGATCTCCAATACAAAATTCTCATAACTCCAGAGAATAAATTAATAAATGCAAAAGCCACAACAAAAGATATTACGATGTGATACCTGTGTGCTTACACCCATATTCCTCTTATCCTTAGACAACGACATATTCTTTTTTTCTCTGACCTGACGTCCTACGAGGTGACATTCCTCAAACCTCCACCGAATGTCTATTTTACCAGTCCCACACTTCTTCGCCTCTAGTAGCTATCCACCGTGCTTATATTATACGCACGCAACGTATAGAACACACATCTAATACAAATAAAGCCACCAAAAAAACAACATCTACAAAAAAAAAAATATTAAATTTTTGCCCTAGTACTCTATTTTTTCTAGCCGTCTACCCACCTATGTCATTACGTCGATATATAATATATGCGTAGTCCGTCGGTTTCTTGCTGAATATCCCCTGGTTTTTCTCCAACCCACGGAGATAAAAATGGATTAGAAATGATACAAAGTAGTCTATATCTATTATAGATAAGAGGAAACGTTGTCTGTCAGTGCCGGCGCGCTAAGTTTTTGAGAAAAATAGCAAGAGTAGAGGAGCAATACTAATAAGCCGCGGCCGAAAAAGGAACTCCAAAGAATTTCTTTTTATTGGCCATTTTTCAGATAGAACGAATTTTTCTTTGAACGGTTGCGACGATTGGGGGCTAACATGACTCGCACCAGATTCCCTACAAGCTTATTAGAGAGAGTCTCTTCTATTATGTAAGTCTACGCATAATCTCAGTAAGTTTATTCAGGAGCAAAAGAAATAATACGAAATATGTGCGTACTACGTGCGGAACGTCGTACCAACTTTTTCCTTGTACATCGCATTTTTAGCTATCTTGTTCGACCAACCGCCTCACTACACTGCGTTCCGTCGTCATCGTGCTGTCGCGTGCAAAACGAACGCAATGTTTGACAAACATTGTTTGTCCGTCCTGCTTTTAAATTTCAGAGAACAAAAGTTATTATCATAAAAGAAAATGACAGTACCCAGGGCTGATCCAGGCGATGTTATTGTTTGTCTCTTGTAGCTCTCGTAGTTTTTTCGAGAAAAATAAAATTGCTATCCTCAAAAATGCAAAAAAAAAGATTTTTCTTTAGCAGCCATTTTTAAAAAACAATTTTCTTCACGCCTGATCCTTATTTGTCCGAGAATTTTCTGGGTTAACCCAAGATTTCTTCTCAGGTTTAGTCAAAGTTATTAGTTATCTATCGCTCTATGGTATGACTTTATTTAACTCTTATTTATTTTACCTTTTTTAAAAAATCATTTTTACGCTTTAGTTACCTCTTCGAGCGCACGCCACATCGAGACGATGATCATGTAATTTACCGCACATTTATTCGCTAAAAAATTAACGATGCTATACCGAGAATCCCAAAAACCATATGCAGAATCAGATTGAGTGAACCGAGCTACGTATTAAATATAAAATAAACTAGATTTAAAGAAGAGTTACAAATAGATATAAAACATAAGTGAACGGCAATGGACTACGTTCCGACCTAAATAAATTAAACAATCTTGAAATCCCACTTGAGAGGAACGAAATACTCTCGCAATGAACGCCAATTCCCTAATGAACAAATAATGCATGAACTCACGCGAAAACTCGGTAGAGCGCAAAAAAACTCTCTTCAGCTAAATCATATAATATATACTATGAGGGAATGCGTGTCATCTGTATCCAAGATAATATATAGAATATAAAAATTAGAATATTACTATAAATGAATAATTAAGAGCGAAATGAATTAATGAATCGTCGTCGTCGAACACAGATGAATATATAATATTTAATTATATTTCACTATTGTTTGTTCAGAGAATTAATATTAAGTTTTGTCAGTTTTTGAGTTTTGAATCGAGTATTGGTTGGATTGGGGTTGATTAGTTATTGGTATGGAATAATTTCGAGTGACAAGAGACTCACGTTATTCTATCTATTAATCGTGAGAGGTAGGAGAGGGAGAGGGAGAGTATCTATATAAAAAGATATATAATAATTTATGATAAATATATAATATCATGAAGGCCCCTGGTGCTCCAACAGATCGAAGGTGACGAGATATAAAGGGGGCATAGTATCAGATATTAGCCGAAGTAGGGAGCTAACAAGTAACCTGCCCCCACCTAAAATAAGGGAGTTAACTCCTCTTATTATTAGTGGGGCTCGACAAAGCCTGAATGGGAACTAGTTGTAGAAGGGGGTGGGGATGTTTTCAGTACCTCCGGAGGTTGGGATGTGAGATCGTGGGGAGCGTCTGTCGCTCATTTTAGAGCGAATGCTTCGTCTACAACTCCCTAGTGATGTCTATGGGTATAAGTAACGTCGTTCTCGTCAAAGACCCAATGAAGGATGAACAGGGGGTCCGTAATTTACGCGGTTTGAGACCATTATACAACCGAGATAGGAAGAGGAGAATATTAATTCCAGTAGAAGATCAGCCCAAGAAGGTATTTTTTTAAAGGCCGAGTGGCACATCAGGAGGCCTCGCGCGACGAGGCAATACTCAATAGATAACAATAACGCAAGTCGATCAAGGTATCAATATACGAATATGTAAGCTCAGGCAACCTTTCCGAACAATACAAACCCCTATGCAAATTGTTTCACGCATGAGCAGCGAATACACAATATCGGGTGGTGGCTGCTCCTACCCCGTGGGTATACTCCCGTGTCGGTATACGGTAGTTATTTTTAAGATAGGCGGAATTATGGAATACGTGGAGAGGAGCCTGATTAAGACGAGAAACGTATTCCGAGACCCGAAGATAACCAACTTTCAAACGAACTTCAATACTAACTCACTAAAGCGAAGCTAGACAAACCCTAACGCTGAGCTTTCGGAGCCATTGCGACGTGGTTATCGGACAAATTTTTTCTTGAGAAGATCGGCAAGGGTGCGGAGTCTAATTCAGTCTTTTTTCTCTTTCTAGGGTGCCATGGGAAAGAAAAGATCATGATAGACTCAATGCAGTAACTCTACACGAGGACACATAACTTGGATCTGACCTGAGGCATTACTGTACGTCCCCTGGGTTAATGTTTTGTACTTTCTCTTATTTATCTCTAATTGCGAGTATTGATAGGGCGAGATTAGGGATTAGGTAAGAGGCAGGTTATAAAGACAACGCTCGACTCCCGAAGAGTTCTACACTAACTGAACCTATACTGTATATATACTAATTATCAATATAATATATATAGTTATAGTAATTTCTATATATATGTTTATAAAGATATAGATCTTGACTATGAACCTTAATATTTTATTTGAAACTTATGTTAAAAAAAATAAAAATATATATCACTTAACCTGTACTCTACGTAATAGAATTTATATTAATTCACAAAATATTACTAGTAATTATCATTGTTTTCAGACTTAATATTAGAACCTTGAATATATAGATTATTTTTTCAATTTAACTACTCGAAAACACGCGCTCGCGCTCGGGAAGAATTATAAAACACATAAAACTGACTTATATTTGATACTAATCTTCTCACGGTCAAACACATAATAACATACTTGGCAGTACTCACTCAGGTCAGACTTATTACGTTACGAGAGTCTATTTCTTTGATTAATGAGTCGATTGAAGGCTCACTTGATTGTTAACTCAAGTCTAATTTAATTTACAAAGTAAACCATGACACTCATTATAATTACTCGATCTTAAGTATTTCAGACAAATAATAACTAACTATTGAGATTATTTTACACTTTAAATCCGAAATCCTTTCTCAACAAATAGTTACCCAATTTGAGTAGCGCCTGACCATTCCCACACCCGAATGTTATTAGTCCATTTCTCTTCGCTAAGCATAAATCAGGGATTTGGTCATAGTATATTTGTTCACGAACAAGAAAAACCAAGTAATAATCCCGGACGATTTGAACTTATTTTAAATTAGAAAAGCAGAGAGAGCAATAATGGCCCTGCACAAATCAAAAAAAATAATTGTTTTGCCAATTTTTGAACAATTTTCTTACTCTGATTCCACGAAAATGTTAATTAGTTATGTGTTTTCGATGCTGTGGCTACTAGTCTTGTATATCTATTTAGAGTAGTCTTATCGTAGTTCTAACGTACAAGATGTCCACAAGAAAAATCAAAAAGCTCTCCACATAAAAATATAACTCAAAAATAAATCTGACATCCAATCTACCCACGGAACTCGACTATTTATAATTATAATATATTAGTCCATCACGGACTAACAAATATTATTCTTATCATTTTTCGAAACATTTATTGTTTCTGCATTGAGGTTAGGACATCCAAATTTTTCATCTTATAGTTATTAAGCTGAATATCATCTACGTAACAACGTTAATAGATCTTCTGCAGCTTCAGGTATTGAGAACATATAGATATTTAAATAAAAATGCTAAGCTACTGAAATAAATTTAGGACCAATATGTTTTTCTTATCAAAAAAATAAGTGTATCATCAAGCCGAAGGGCGTCGAACGAGGTCTGAAGTGCTTAAACTATCTAATAGTCTTCTCCTCCTCACTGCACTTTCACAATGAGAGAAAATAACTAAACGAAAACTGCAAATTTCTATCGGCGATTGAAGTTAATTTAAATTCGGTCAAAACATTCCACATAGAAAAATTTTAAGTGTATCCAAATTATATTTAGTTTTCGGAAATTTGTACTTGTGAGACCTTCACTTTATACCATCAGTTTTTCCCTCTCGTGGCGCTCGAATCGCCAGTGACTCGTGCTATCTAATGAGCGTATAAAATAATTCTGAACACAAGTCGGCAATTGAAAGATAGTTTTAGAGCTTAGGGTAGACCTACGGTATGTTTGAATTAAGCGTAGCAGCGCACCTGTTGTTATCTTCGATTATTTAGAAACCCAGGGAGTACTGTGAAAACGACCGCAACTATATTAACATAGTGATCGATTTCGATGGGAAAATAATAAAGTAGCCGTCTAGATACACCGAAAAAACGACCTAGACGTGAATCAGGAGTGACGCCTTTTATGGGTATATCCGTAACATCGCTTTTGTACAAAAGAACTAGAAATATAGTGTCAGCGCTTGCTCGCCCTTAATCACAAAATAAAATCGTGAATCCCTTCTTCGGAAGTGGCCTTTCTTTCGCATTTTTTATATAGATACAAACGAATATCCCGCGCTTAATTAACTATAGAACGAATCATAAATTAACCAGTATACAAGCCACTGTGGAGACCATTTTTGGGGGCATCTACTTACTAAAATGATAAAGCCGATAATTAGATATTGAGGAAGTTAAAGATCTTATAAACTGTTTGCAAATACATTACACAGCAGCGTACGGATTAAAACTAATATTTTCAAAAAAAACTCAGCTTAACGTCGAACAGTTTCGGGGGAGAACATTGAATCAGAATAGCCCAGGAAGATTATTCCGAGAGAAAAAATCGAAACCGTATTTCGGGCAGAATTGAACAAAAGTTACTTAATAAGGTTTTACAGGTATAAAACAGCGACGCAATTCGTTGAGTTTTGTATTGAGAGGGTAGAGAGTTAAAATTTTAAAAAGTAGAACTCGTACCACAAGTCGAATGAAGTGATCTGAAAAGTATAAAATCAGCTACACACATTCAAAAAAACTACTTCTCATTCAACATACGGCAGAATGCCGCGAAAGAAGATTCTATAAATTAATAGTGATATAGTACGAACGTCTAAGTGAGCTACAAAAAAAGAAATATACGAACAGCGAGCACGCTCACATTATCTTATGGTACGTTGAAAAAATATAAAAAAAATATAAAGAGAATTATATAAAATTTTTTAAAGAAAACATATGTTCGAGATTTTTCTTAAACAGTGCTATATAATAGATATGAGCAAAATTTAGAACTAAATACATGTGATCTACAAAAATAATAAGTTGATACAAAAAATGTTAAAAGTCGATAAAAGGTCCGAGCGTGGAAAACACGATAGAGATCCTAAGAAGTCCTAAAATAATTGATAGGAATCTAAGTCGAAACAAGGTACAAAAGCTGCAAAAGAAATCGAAAGTCTATGAATAAGAAATCGAAACCCGCAGGCTGTCTTTAAAAAGAATTATTGCTCTAAAGTATAAATCAGCATAAAAAAAACGAACTCTCGAGGTACCTAGAGAGGTACTAATTATTTCAGTTTACTTAGAGGAGTTCCGAAATCCAAACCATAGTAGAATACTGAAAGAAAAGAAATGTTTCCCGATTTCGATAACAATTAAAAGAACTGTAAACTTTTATACTTACAAAAAAAAAAGAAAAACAAAATAATAAAAAACAAAATAATTTTCACAAAGTCCACAAAATACTAATTATTCGGAAACTTCTTGTCACATTAGAACCTGTCAGAATTATAATCAGTAAACTATCGCGGCAGTCAGCAAAAAAGAAACGGACGAGGAAACTCTTCTCTCTCCTAACTAAATGATCATCTGAAAATGCGCCATTCGAGTATGAGTCTCTTCATATCCCACTTTCAGAGTATTTACAAAAAAAATTACGAAATAATATATGTAGACAGAAGAATGGCACGTATAGTACGTCTAACTTAGAAAACTGAATGTAGAAGATTTGGAATGAAAAGCGTAATTCAGAGGAAAAAGAAGACATCACATACTTCGAAGATGTCAACACTTTGTTCATTCCCAGCACAAAAATAAGGTATAGGGACGAGCCCTGCAATTAAATAAGCGCAGACCTTGATAGGAAAACGCTCGTTTTCCTTGGGATGAAGAGAATTAAAATAAACCCAACACATGAAAAGTATAAAAAAAAGCAAAATCAAAAGACATATTAGGACTTAAATTACCAGAGGAAACTTTTGTAGAAAAATAAAATCGAAACAGAACCCTTTCACAAAATAGTATATTACCTTCTTCGCAAAGTAACTCCGCTATATATTGAGCCGATTCACGTCTAGGAAACGACACTAAAAACACCTATAGTAGACGGTATGATTCGAAAGACGGAAACCGAAAATGCGGAATCAATTATCCTATAAACATGATCCGGCGAAAAAATGTATTGTACATCACGATAATCGAAAGTAAATAGTATACAGAGAAAATGCGACCCATTTATTTAGTTTTCATGAGAGGAAGGTTTTATAAAAAACAACGATCCACTATCTACACATCTTATCTATCAACCACTATTCAAAAATATACCAACTTAAGGATGTCTGTACTCAGTCTCCTATCCAAACGGACATTTCGCTATATATCATAATTATAATGAGATCATTGGTGAAATCGTACCAAACTGATCTGTGGCTTTGACGTCTAAAGAAAATATCTAAAATATTCTGCAAATAAACTTTTAAATTTGAAGTCAAAATAATGAGATAGTTGTACTTTCTAATTTCCAATTGAAAAAAAATATAAATATATATAAAAGGTTGATATCTTTTCAAAACATTTAGTTATATTATATATATTTTATAAGATATTTTTCGCAATTTACTAATTATATAATGTGCTAATCATTTCGGTCACACTATATAGTATGCCATTTATATCGAGCTTGACCTATGAAGTAAGCAGCAACGGTACTTATATGAATCTATTGATTTACGGACTTCGAGGACACAACGAACGATACAGGTCAAGACGAACAACGAACATCAAAAACGATTATCATAAAAGTAGCTAGAAGGCTCTAATTGTAAAGGAGTATACTCGAAAACGTACGAATAGAGCGACTACCTATTCAACAAAAAAAATTTCACGGAAAACATAATAACATTCCGTTGATTGGAAGATCGAAGGCGGCAAGATATTGCGAAACGATCCGAGAGTTGTTTCTCGAGCAGAGTTCGCACGATGTGAAAAAAAATGTTTTTGTTGAAATCTCTTTTTGGCATTTATCTGTTTCTGGCCTGGCGATTTTTTTCCGTTTCTGCCTGTAGACTGCACAAAAAGACGAGAGCGGCTATGCACGCTTCTTCTTTTTTTTATCAGAGGACCGGGAGAATTGTTCTATCCAGCTCGGATAAAAAAAATCAATAACACGTTATGATTCTGAGATATTTGTGATTAATACAGTCCGTAAGAAATTTGTCTTTTAGAAATCAATGGAAAACAATAGTCCATAGCGAGATTGTAGGCTTATAAGATGTCGCTCTAGCTCTTTTTCCTCCAGATGAAGTATGATAAGATAAAAAATGACGACTAGAATAATATCACCTAGCATAGTAAATAAAGTAAGCCAAAAGCCAAAACACAATATATATTCTATATGTTACTGCAGCTCAACTGAACAAGCTATATAGTTCCACAAGCTTGGTGTCACATTAAACGAGCTTCGTAGTGGGGGTCCAAGGAGTGCTGTAATTATCTTTCTCTTCGTAGGCCTACTTCAGCGTAGCGTATTTCGGAACGTAAAAATAAAAAATAAAAATATAAAATAGGCCCTAACAAATAATCAATCAATAAAAAATTTTTTTTTGGCTACAATTTTTTAGACTAACAATCTTTCTTATCACTTTCTGTTACATCCGTCCTCGCTAACAGGCGGTTTGGGAATATTTCCAAAGAATGTGTATGGTTAGTTACGCCTTTCCTTGTAGGCTATCTCGTAATTGTATTCCAAGTAACAACCTTGTGTCTTTTTAATATATCTCAAACCCAAAAAAAATCAAGCTCTTAAAATTTATTTTGAGATGGTCGTTTAAGAATTGCAGCGTGCTGCGTGGTAAAAATAAAGCTTATTATACCCCACTCTTCGATTGCGGCGATTATATAATCGTTATCATGCGTACCATTAGAGCCCGGACACTCGCACTCACACATAGGGCGAATGTGTAACTGAGGCTCGTTGCACTCTGACCAGTAATTGCACACTCGAATGAATGGTTTCTGTTCGTAGGTGAACAAAAACACTCGACATTAATATCATTATTATACTCGGATTCTAGAATAGCCAATAATAACAAGAGTAGATGGTGAGTCATCAAAGAGATCGTATATACATCAGTATAAAAAGTTTTTGTTTGTCCATCTTTTTTTTGTTTGGAACAAATTTTCAAACGCTGAATCCACGAATGTTATTAGTTTTCTTGTAGTAATCGTAAAAATGGAAAAACAATAATAAGCAGTTGCCCAAAAAAAAAACTCAAAAAATTTCTGTCCATTATCTTTTGAACAATTTTCTTAGTTGATTCCAACGAATGTTATTAAGTTATTTTACTTGGTACCTATCTCGTAGTTTTTGAGGAAAAAAAAAATAAAAATAGCCCCAAATATTAATAAATCCAAAAAAATTTTTTTGCCTATTTTTTAGAACAATTTCTTACGCTGATGTTCCACGTAATGTTTATTCAGTTTTCTTGTAGGCTATCGTTAGTTTTCGAGAAAAAAAAAATAAATATGTCCACAAATAAAACTAATAAAAAATTATAAATTTTTTTGCCACTTTTTAGAACAATTATTATCTTAGCGCGCTGATTCCAAACGATTTATTTGTTTCTTGTAAGCTTCGTAAGTTTTTCGTATAAAAAAAATATAAAAATGTCCTCAAAAAAAAATCTAAATTTTTTTTTTCCATTTTTTAGAACAATTTTCTTTATACGAGCCAGGAAATGTTATATTAGTTTTTCTGTAGCTATCGCAGTTTTTTGAGAAATAACATAATTAATATCAAAACCAAAATTTTCCAAAAAAAATTTTTTTGCCTATTCTAAGTGCTAAGTCGTAGGTCTAAGTATAAGTCGAAAAGGTCTAAGTATTAAGTCGAAGGTCTAAGTGCTAACAAATCTTATGCTTTTCCTTCAAAGAAAAATAACGAAGCAAACCAAAATAGAGACATAAAAACGACCTCTTTCGGTAATTTGCAATTAGACCTTTCGACTTTAATCAGTTTCCCCGATCAGGCGTCACTATATGAAGTCATAATCGGATTGAAGATAGTTTTTGCTTAGGTAACTGGTATTTGAAAGCGTTCAGGGGCCCGCTTTTGCGATCCCGTAAAGGCGACATATCTATAGTGACGTTTTCCGAAGGTAAACCGAAAAAACGATCTACTTGATTCGCCCGCACACCTTTTACCAGGTATAAATCTAGTCACTTCTTTCTCAACCCCATATAGTGACTCCCACGGGAACTGATATAAGTCACAAAGGTTAAGTGTGAAAAATCTGAAAAATCTTAAGGAAAATAATTTACACAAAAAATATGAACGTCGAAATTATTTTTCGGAATTTGACTTAAGACTTTCGACTTATATTAGTTCAAAAAACAAACAAACGAATGAACGGTCAGAGATATAAGTCGAAGGTCTAAGTGCAAAAAACTCGAAAAATAGAATAGCTACAAGAAAACTAATAACATCCGTGGAATCAGCGTAATGAGTATTTTTTGTTCTAAAAATGGAAAAAAAAATTTTTTGATTTTTTTTTGGTTATTTGATTTTTTTTCTCGAAAACTACGATAGTTACAAAAAAAATAATAACCTTTTGGAATCAGCGTAGAAATTTGTTTTAAAAATGGAAAAACATTAGTTTCAATAACGTAACTTTTACTTCTCGGGAGATGTGAAAAATAAATTTTTTTCGTATCCTATAAAGCGAGTTTTTTATAGACAAGCGAGATGCACTATAAAAAAAGCGATCCGCCAAGGAAGAAAGGTCAGTTTTTTTTAAAGTTTAGCTGATAGACGTGTTTTAACTTCTCAAGAAAACACGCGCGTTTTCCGGTATCAAAATTACACTTTCGAAATAGTTTATTTACTTTATAAAATCGACTTTCGTTAAACTTACTTTTTTGAAAGGTTTCTTTTTATGTTTTCTGATTCAACGTTAAAATGGGTGTCCATAAACTATTTAAAACTTATCTGATTCTAATTTAGTCTCCTATAAAATATCGTTTTCCATTAAATCATTTTTTAGTGTGACTAAATTAGGAAAATTAAAAATAAGTAATAATAATTATTATTATTTTCGATCAATATATGATTCTGGCGCGAAGCGAAAGCACGAAATAACGTTTACTTTTAGGTTATCAAAAAAGCTTAAAAAATACAATCTTCGTTTCTTAAGCGAGTTTTTTTTTTAAGAACAAGCGAGTGACTATAAAAAAGCAGATCGCCGAAGAAGACGAGGTCAGTATATTTTAAAAAGTGGAGCTTGTGTGGACGTGTTTTAAAACTCTCTCAAGAAACAACGCGCGTTTCCGTATCAAAATTAAATTCCGAAATACTGTTTTTTCTATCAGAAAATCTTCATGGCAGGTAATTATATTTTTAAAAGGTTTCGTAAAAGTGAACTATTCAAACCTCGTTAGGTGATGAAATAAGCGCGTTGACTATAAAAAAACGAACTCTAAAGAATAGGAGTCAATTTATTTTGGAAATGGAGCTGAATGGGCGTGTTTTGTAATTCTCTCTCAATGAACAACGAGTGTTTCCGAATTAAAATTAACTTCAATCGCGAAATAGGGTTTACGATTTTTAGAAAATCTTCGCCTCGGGTAAGTATTTTTGAGAAAGTTTCAGATAAATACCATTTCTTAAGCTTACCCTTTTTTCAAGCTTAAATTACCGTTAAACCGATTATGACGTCATATAGTAATGCCTAATTGGGAACTAATATAAGTCGAAGGTAGGTCTAGGTGCAATTTCCGAAAAATAATTTTGACTCCAAAAAATTTTGTGTATAATTTTCTTTGGGATTTTTTAGATTTTAACACTTATATCTTCGATTTATATCAGTTTCCGATGAAACCTCACTATACCGGGTCCAACGTTCCAATTATTCTTTTTTTATTTAGTCCCATAAAATACCGTTTTCTTCATTAAATCATTTTTTAGGATGACTATTAAATTAAAAATAGTAATAAATTATTATTTTTCGGTAAATATACGAATCTCGTGCGAAGCGAAAGCGCGAAAAAATAACGTTAGTTTTTACTTCTCGGGAGAAGGTGCAAAATAAATTTTTCGTTCCTTAAGCGAGTTTTTTTAAGACAAGCGAGATGACTATAAAAAAGCGATCGCTAAAGAAGAGAGGTCAGTATATTTTTAGAGTGAAGCTGAGTGGACGTGTTTTAAAACTCTCTCAAGAAACAACGCGCGTTTCCGTATCAAAATTAAATTCCGAAATCCTGTTTTCAATTTTAGGAAATCGTCGTTTCGGGTAACTATTTTTTGAAAAGGTTTCTTATAAGTGTTCGATTAAAAATTATTTAGGTGATGAAATAAGCGCGTTGACTATTAAAAAAAACGAACTCTAAAGAATAGGAGTCAATTTATTTTGGAAATGGAGCTGAATGGGCGTATTTTATGATTCTATCAAGGAACAACGAGCGTTTCCGAATTCCCTAAAAAGCGTCGGGAAAGCGCGTTGACTATAAAAAAAACTAACTCTAAAGAATAGGAGTCAATTTATTTTGGAAATGGAGCTGAATGGGCGTATTTTATGATTCTATCAAGGAACAACGAGCGTTTCCGAATTCCCTAAAAGCGTCGCCCGATCACGTTAGGTCGTTTTTCGGTAGTACAAAAATCTAAAATTTCACATCCCTCGAAAAAAAACGCTTAAGGAACGAAAAATTTATTTAGCACCATCTCCCGAGAAGTAAAAAGTAACGTTATTTCGTGCTTTGGCTTCTCGCAAGATTTGTATATTTACCGAAAAATATTATTTTATTACATTTTTTTATTGTAATTATTCCTTTTTTAATTTAGTTTCCCATAAAATACCATTTTCTTTTTTAAATCATTTTTTAGGGTGTCTAAATTAAAAATAAAATAAAAATTGTACTAAATTATTATTATTCGGTAAATATACGAATCTCGCGCGAAGCAAAAGCACGAAAATAACGTTACTTTTTACTTCTCGGGATATGGTGCAAAATTAATTTTTCGTTCCCTAAGCGAGCTTTTTTTCGAAGAAATCCAAAAAAAAATAGTTAAGGAAAGAAAGTCTATAAAGAATTGATATATTTAATTTAATTTTTCTTAGTCCTAATATTTATTTATCATCATACGAATTTTGTTTAATTTAATTTCGTTCCTTAAGCGAGCTTTTTTTTCCGAAGAAAACCCAAAAAAATAGTTAAGAAAACAAAGTCAATAAAGAATTGATATTCAATATAATTTTTCTTAGTCCTAATATTTAATTATCATCATACGAATTTTGTTTAATATCCCCTTCGAAACGTCAATATAATATTGTGTCCCTTACGGAATCGTAAAAGTCGCTGAACGCTTTCAAATACCATTTTCTTAAGCCTAAACTATCATTAAACCGATTATGACGTCATATAGTGACGCCTAATTGGAAACTAATATAAGTCGAAGGTCTAAGTGCGAATTTCGAAATATAATTTCGACTTAAAAAAATTTTATGAATTTTTTTCTTTGAGATTGCTAAAGAAAATCGCCTCGTTTCCCTATCATGATATTAAAGTGTCACCCGAAAGCAACTCGCAAACGGAGCAATCGTACCGATTGAAATAATCCAAACCGCCGTAGAAGTGATGATCTGTCTGCCATAGTGCAGGCTCGCCTCCCCCACCAACGCTTAATGGACAAGCTTGAACTTCAAGAGGAGCGTCGCTACTATACATGTATATATTTATGTTATTTATCAACTATGAAAGAGAAGCCTACTTTGGCGAGGGAACAATTCTTCGTCTCTGTAAAAAACCAACCCGCTTTTGAGTTACGGTTTCCTGGTAATGGGGATTAACCGCGAACGCGAAAATCGGTCGTTTCGCAAGTCGAAATTTTTTTTGCGCTAGCAGTCGAATCAATATTTTAAATTAAGTTTCGGTTAAATATTACCAGATTAGATTTGATCAAAAATATAAAAAAACAAATGTTTAAAAAAAAACGATCTTTCATTTTTTTATATTTTAAGATAAGCGAGATGACTATAAAAGAGCGAACGCCGAAGAAGAGAAGACAGTATATTTTGAAAGTGGAGGTGAGTGGACGTGTTTTAAAACTCTCTCGAGAAACAATGCGCATTTCTGTATTAAAATTATCTTCGATAGTGAAATACATTTTTCAATTTTAGGAAATTATCGTCTCGGGTAACTATTTTTTGAAAAGGTTTCTGTCGATTTTTTTTGGAAATGGAGCTGAATGGGCGTGTTTTATAATTCTCTCAAAGAACAACGAGCGTTTCCGTCTGCCATAATGCAGGCTCGCCCCTGAGCCTAATGAACAAGTTTGAACTTCAAGAGGAGCGTCGCGACTACGCCTGTCTCTTCTATATGATATTTTTAACTCTGAAAGAGAAACCTACTCTGGCGAGAAGAGAATTCTTCGTCTGTGTTAAAAACGCGCTTTTGAGTTACGGTTTTTTCGTAACGGGGATTGACCAAGAACGCAAAAGTCGGTCGTTTTGCGAGTTAAAATCTTTTTAAAGACAGCCGTCGGATCATCAATATTTTAGAACACGTTTCGCTTAAATTTTAATAACTAAAATAGATAAGATTTGCTCAAAAAATATAAAAACAGATGGCCTAAGATAAGTATAATCTATTTTTTATATTTCAAGACAAGATACGCGCGATGACTATAAAAAAGCGAACGCCGAGGAAGAGAAGTAAGTTTATTTTGAAAGTGGAGCTGAGTGGACGTGTTTTAATAACTCTCTCAAGAAACAAGGCGCGTTTCCGAATTAAAGTTAACTTCAATCGCGAAATACGGTTTTCGATTTTCGGAAATCTTCGGCTCGGGTAACTATTTTTGAAAAAGTTTCGCCGAAATATTAGATTTAAATGGCAAAACAAGCTTAACTTCAAAGAAATTTTACGCATAAGTAGTGCCCCAAAAATGGCTCAAGTGCGATATATTAGGATTCGTTTAAGTGAAATAAGCGCGGCGTTGACTATATAAAAAAAGGCCACTCCGAAGAAGAGGATTCAGTTTATTTTGGAAGGGGAGCAGAGAGGACGGACGTGTTTCACAGTTCTTTCAAGAAACAACGCTCGTTTCCGAATTTAAATTAACTTCAATCGCGAAATGCAGTTTTCGATTTTAGGAAATCGTCGTCGCCTCGGGTAACTATTTTTTGAAAAAATTTGGCCTAAATGTTATTTATGTTAGATTTAAAATTATTTTTACTTAAGTGAAATATAAATGTTACGTTAGATTTAAAATAACTTAAGTGAAATGAGCCCGATGACTATAAAAAAGCGAGTTCCGTAGATGAAGAGTCAGATTATTTTTGAAGTGGAGCTGAGTGGACATGTTTCGTAAGTCTCTCAAGAAACGGCGCGCTTTTCTAATTAAAATAACTTCAATCGCGAAATACGGTTTTCGAATTTAGGAAATCCTGGCCTCGGTAACTATTTTTGAAAAGGTTTCTTTTAAGTGTTAGAAGATTTAAAATTACTTAAGTGAAATATAAATGTTATGTTAAATTAAAAATTAGTTGAGTAAAATAAGCCCAATGACTATAAAAAAGCGATCTCCTAAGATGAAGTTTATTTTGGAAGTGAAGTTGAGTTTATGTGTTTTATAATTCTCCCGAGCGGCGCGTTTCAGAATTAAAAATAACTTCAGTCGCGAAATATGGTTTTCGATTTTTGGAAATCTTCGACTCGGGTAAGTATTTTTTTTAAAAGTTTCGCTTAAACGTTAGATTTAAAATTATTTAATTATGGAAATCTACTATAATTAATGAGTTAGTTCGTTAGTTAGATCTTCGGGTCGATCGTTTTTTTACCTCTCTCCTATCCTATCCCCATCATAGCGATTAGATAAATAAACTAAAATTACACGGCGGTAGTCAGTTATTCCTCGGAGAGATGCCTTCCTTTTCTTTCCGAGGGTGAAAATTTGTCCGAAGCGTTCGAAATAGCGTTAGGTTTGTCTAGTTCTTTAGTGAGTTAGTTCGTTAGTTGGATCTTCGGGTCGATCGTTTTTTTACCTCTCTCCTATCCTATCCCCAAAAAAACATCGATCCGCGAGCGAGCCCAGTGGTTCGCTCGAACAATGGTTTTTTTTCGAATCTGCCAGTACATATCTCGTATTTACGTGATCGATTGCGTATTTATTATTTATATACGGGCGGGTTCCCTTTAAAAAATCCTTTCTCTTCTACTGAAATTTATTTTTTATTTTTCAAACCTATTCGGTTTACTCACGAACACTTACTTATACCCCAAACACACAGGTTTCGAACGCTGATGACGACAGACGCTCACGGGCTCCCTGTCATCGTACGTCCCCGTCGTGGAGCCCGGTAATATCTTGAGATCCCTCCCTCCCTCCCTCCGAAAGAAACGAGTCTCTGTCACTCGAACCAACCAATCAATCAACCAACCAACCAAACGACAAACCAAACGACAAACGTAATACGATCGAATAGAAAAAAATATATATCGCGTCGTCGACGACGACGATTCATTCGCCTTATTCGTCTATTTTTCATTACTGTACATGAACGCATCCCGGTGAAGATTTTCGCGTTCGCGCATGCATTTGTTCATTAGGATGCGTTTCATTGCAGAGTTCGTTCAATGGGCGAACGAGTCCATTGTCCGTCCTTTTATTTTTATTTTTTTTTATATAAACGAGCCGGGACCAATCGATCGAGGTTGGTTCTCGAGCTCGTTCGAATAATGGCGGATGATCATCGTCTCGATTGGCGCGGTATTATTTTTTTTTGTATTCGATTAAAGACAGACACGACAAACACGCGACACGCGACACACGATACACGAACGCAGGAGGAGGGGTCGAAGATAGCTAAAGCGATGACAAAAAGTTTGGTACGTACGTTCCGCCGTAGTGCCTCACTCTGCTAGCGCGCGCGCTTCTCTTTTTTTCTCTTTGTTTTCTCTTTTACTCTGTTGAAAAACCAGGGAAAGAACGACGATATTTATTTCCGACGGGACGGAATATGGGTAGATAGTATGTAAGCCGTTTAAACGGGCGGGTGGGGGTTTGGAAGTCACCGTCGGAAAGAAATATCGTGGTTCTCTCGTTCGTTCTTTTCATTTTTATTAACGATACGAGAATTTTTTGGTGACTTAAATAAATTCTTCCGTTCGGAGGAAATGATGATGATGATGATGAATTTTCACTCGCTTTTGCTGCTGCTGCTTTTTTTTAAGTTTTTGGTAACGCAGTACTGCGGGAATAGGTAGTAGGTTCCCGAACCATTTTACTTTTTCCGTGCCGCTTTTTAGCACGGGCGTTTATTTTTTAGTTTTTAAGGCATTTTTTTTTTTGATTTAAAGGATTTTTTTTTTTTTAGATTAGGGACCATATAACTAACGTAATATGCAAACTTTTTTCCACAGGTAATTATGGAATGAGAAAACCGGGAGCTTTAAAAACTACGCTTGAAACGTTTCTTTTCTGGGAACGTGAATGGCCTAGTGGATAAGGCGACCGGGTTACTGTTAACTAAGCGACGCGGACTCCAGTAAGTATTTCGAACACCGCTGATGGATAGTAAAATCTCCTTTGACACCTAAAACACGATAGGCACACGCCCACGCTCACATCCAAATATTTATAATTTCTTCCTCTTTAAATCTATCCAAACCCTTCGACTATTTCTTTCAATCTATTTTCCTGTTCTTACTTTTTTATCCTTCACTCGTGCCGTTAATAAAGTATTTGTGTGCGTTTGATTGTTCCTTTTAATAAAGTATTTTCGTTTGATTTTTTACCCTTTACTAGTGCAGTATTCAAAGCATTTTTTTTTGTTTCCGGAGGCAGAGGCCGAAGAACGGATGATATGGCTCCCGAACGAAGAAACCCGTCTCGTCCCGCGATGTTGAGCGATATTTTCCGTGGACGGTCTAGCTGACGAGGGGTTCCTGGTCGAGTGCCGGAAGGTTTAAGGGCAGAATACGTTAATACTCTTATCAAACTACGCCTTTTTTGCGCGGAGTCACTGAAAAGAACACCTCTGTTCCCCGCTCTTGCCAGTCTTGGTCACTCGATTTCACCCACGCCTCGGAAGTCCCCCCTCGGAGTATCGTTTTGTCTCGCGACAGGACAGAACGGGTGAGCAGCTCACACTCTCATGCTACTACTAACGTCGATGAACGAAGGCAAAATGCGCGATTTTAGCGTATCTCCAGCATCCCATCCCACGGCTCATGAGTTTGAGCGAAATTTACCAAAAAAAAGGGAGGGTCTCGCTTACGAGGGGTTGCTGGTCGAGTGTCGGGTGGTTTTAGAGGAGAATATGTTAATCCTATCGCGTTTCGCCTCTAACGGGCGGACTCGCTGAGAAAGATACCTCTGTTCGTCGCTCTTGCCGGCTCGGTCACTCGATTTCACTACGCCTCGTAAGTTAACCCTCCTCGGACTCTCATTTTGGCTGGCGACAGAGCGGGTGAGCTCATACTCTCATACTACTAACGTCGATGAGCGAAGGCAAAATGCGCGAGTTTAGCGTATCTCCAGCGTCCAATTCCAGGGCTCACGAGTTTGGGCGGTATTTACCAACCATAGGGGAGTCTCGCTTTCGAGGGGTTCCTGGTCGAGTGTCGGGTGGTTTAAGGGCAGATCACGTTAATACTCTTATCAAACTTCACCTTTACTGCGTGGAGTCCCTGAAAAGAACACCTCTGTTCCCCGCTCTTGCCAGGCTCGGTCACTCGATTTCACCCACGCCTCGGAAGTCCTCCCCACACCCTCGGAGCCTGGTTTTGGCTCGCAAGCGAATAAAGATTTTTGTGTTTACTTTTTTATCCTTCACTCGTGCCGTTAATAAAGTATATGTGTGCGTTTGATTGTTCCTTTATTTGACATCACGACGTACGATTATAACTAACGTTACGGAAGACTGGACTGGACAAGTGCCTTTGGACGTCGAATGGCGCGCGCCTAAAGACCACGCAATATTTTCGTTTTTTATTAGATAGTTAGTCCTCCGATAGATGGCCCCCTCCCCTTCTATCCGAGGGTGAGTATTTGTCCGAAGCGTTCGAAATAGCGTTAGTTTAGCTTAGCGGGGAACGAGCGAGCTCGGTGGTTGGCGAATACACATTTTTTTTCGAATTCGCTTTCAACTTCTACTTCTATTACCACTTTTTTCTCTTCCTTCTTCGATACACTCGCATTACAGACACTACATAACTACAGGTTTTGAACGCTGATGAGGACAAACACTCACGGGCTCCCTGTCATCGTACGTCCCCGTCGTGGAGCCTGGAAATATCTTCGGATCCCTCTCTCGCGCAAACGCAGGAGGGTTCGAAGATAGCTAAAGCGATGACAAACATTTTACACGTTCGTTCTGCCATGCCACCCTCGATTGCTCGCACTCCTTTCTTTCTTTATTTTTTTCTTTCTCTCTTTCGGTTTCTCAACGCTCTATCGAGGGTAAAAAATGTTGTTCATTTCCTCTCTCTCAAAAAACTGCTTGCCAACTAGCTACTTTGCAAATATTAATGTTATAAAAAAATGGTTTTAGCGTTAACAATATAAGCGACGAACGACTATTGAAATTTCTTTCCGAGATCCGGGGATAGAAAAGGGTGCTCAGGAAAGGGAACGGGTTGTAGGTGATATTCGAAAGATATTATTCGGTATTCGGAATGAAATTTTGACTTTCATTCGTTCCGTATTTAACGTCAATATTTAATAGTAGTAAATTATTTTTATCTCATTTGTTTTATCCTTCATTTATACCGTGATAGATAGATAATAAATAAAAATAGACGAACTAAACGTGGTCGGAAGAGGAAAGGAAACATTATAATTGAAAGTTTTAATAACCTTTTTGCATAAATATTGTTAGTCGTTCCTTCAATGTCTAAGTCCCATAGGTGTTTCAGAAATTTGGAACATTTTCTTATGGTTTTTAACGCACGAAGGAATCACACGATCTGTAGTTTATAGTAAAGCTCTTTTGTTACTAAAACAATTTATAATAAATTAAAAGGGAAAAAATACTGCTTTTGAAATTTCGTTTATTTATTAATTTTTTTTACAAGCATCAGTCTTTCAAAATGAGAATAATAATAAAACTTTAAATTAAAATTGTATATGTTTTACAGACATAGAAAGAAAATATTTTTTTATAGAAATAATATATTTATCTTAGGTGTACTACGCGGTTACGAATACGTTTGTTTTACGAAGCGTAGGTCACTTTTACAATATTTTTCCGTTTTTCTCTCCGAATTTGAGATTCGGGATATTCTTCCGAGTTTTTTCTTTGAAGTCGACGTGTAGGAAAACCGCGCAGTCATCTCAATCATTTATCTTTCGGTACGTAATTTGCTCTTGCTGTTGTATTGGAAAATCTGTAGCCATCCTCATAGTCCAGCGTCATCCTCTCGACGGAGTTTGTTATAACTAGGAAATCTACAGCGATCTGTGACGCATACGCTCGAGTGAATAAGTTCGATTTGATCATATATAATTTCGACTGCGCATTCGGGATTCGTGTGTTTTGGGTGAGAAGCGATTGTTTTGAAAAATGAACAAAGCGATCTATGACGTTTTTTGCAAGACATCGAATGAGACAATTCTGACATGAAATACACGCCTTGTCTCCTCCTAAGCGTCGATATAAAAACGTAAGATAAACTACTCGCGAGACTATAGCAGGCAGCGCCTCTGAGCTTTTGCAACAGATTATCGAGCATCGATTTTAGAATTCCGATAAACATTTCCTGTTTATCCGACAATTTCTTCTTTTTGGGAGCCGATGGTACTTCGCCGTCGTCGTCATCACCGACCCGTCTGTTGAGAGAAAGATATTTCGTTTTTTAATCTTCCGGAACGTGGTCGCTGAGGGTGGAAATCACAGCCAACCTCGTCGTTTGTCAGAAGGTCGACACGAATTAGTATATAGTATATTACCTTTATTTTCTCAATGAACTACGGGATACTTGTATACAATTATTAGAAATATATATTCCGACAATACGTTACATACTTATTCGTCGCATAGTATTCCAAGTTGAAAAATTAGGTTATCATGATTTGTTAAAATATATTCTTTATTGAATAGCTATATATATAGATTCGTTGAGTACTCAGGCTCGGGTAATAACTGTGAGATATAAATATATATATACTATGATCGGAGTTTCTTTTTGAATACAATCGAATAAACTAGAGCGGATATTATTATAAAATGTTATAAACCTCACTTTTCTTCGCTAGTAAACATCTATATCTGATCAGTTGAGTATATATATCCATATATATGAAATTATCTTCAATAATGATAAATATTACTTATATATATACTTATATAATGTCATATCGTTATTTTACCTATATGAATTCGACCTCTATAATATAAAATATCACTGTAATTATCAAATATTAATTTACGCTTCCAATTATTTCTATATATATAACTCGACTAGATTTTTTTATGGCCTCTCTAGCAGAGATATTAAGTAACCTCAGCTTCCCAGATGTCGAATACAATACCAGATCTGTATTCTTACGTGAATATAAATAATACTATTATCTGTTTATCTGGAGAAATGATATTGCGATTTGTCGTGATGAGAGTACTGCTCAATCGCTATTTCGCCTACCTCTATTTTCTCTTTAAAGAGCTTCATCTTATCCTATATATATATTATCCAGAATACAATTTTTCTCCACGTATCACATATATTACTATCTTATATAAAGCCCCTGTATGAATCATATGAGACTTTATATACTATGCTTTATATGGTTATTACGATGGTATTTACAACTTATATTAAATCTATCAATATATAACTTAGTGTGACTTGAATATCATACTTTTTTATTTTGCTTTAATTTGAGTAATCAGCTGTTTTAGAATATAACGATATACCCAGATATATAACGGTTCTAACTTAATAAGTAAAAGAATGTCTGTATTTATTCGTTGATATAACGTTCATGGCTTAGTTTATATGGCATGTTTAATGATATATTTATATATATATATATTATAGTTTTAGTCAAAATACTCATAATATAATATACTAGGATGCTTATATATATTATTTGGACTATGATACAGTAAACGAATATAGATAATAAGCTCTGAAATAGAAATTATATATCATAGGCAGCTTATAGTGATTTTTTGACCGTTTTCGTAGTAGACAATAATAATTCACTGGTGATCTATATGAATATAAATTAATATCTATGTAGAAACGTATAAGTTAGTTCGATATATCTATTTATGTCAAAGAACTAGAGGTACCTATAATATTTATATATGTTAATATATTCTCTTCATTATCCACAGCTTTCGCTCTCGGTAGTCGATAATAGAATAAATATTACGCTTAGTTTAAAAGCGAAATACTTGATAACTGCTATCTTCTAAATATCTCAAGATTTTTTATCTCAAGGATTTATGCTGTCATCTCAACTATATCAATTTATAGGGATACTTTAAGAAGAGTATAAGTATAAGGTTAGTAGTAATATGAGATATAGAGTAATCAAGTAGTAGAATAATGTAAGAATAATGAATGAAATGTATAGTAAGAATAATAATATAAAAGAGGGATTAAAGAAGAGAGGAAGGATATGTATTATATAATATATTATATATATATAATATATATATATATATAATTCCTGCATTGATCATATTAATATATAAGAGATGAAGAGTAAGTAGATAGGAGTAAGTATAATTAGCTAGAGGTGATAGAGAGGACATTAGACTATGAGGTGTGGGGATAAAGATGCACTAGCATTAACGTACAGGCTCTGGTATGTAAGAGAAGACCTAAAATGACAGGTGGTAGCTGGGTAGGGGTGCCCACGTACCGCCACTATCACTTATTTTTTCCCTAGGATGCTCATGCATGCCTCGGACGTGGTCGTGATCGCAGTAAAACGTCTGGGAACTTGGAATCTTAGAGGAATAAATGATCGCTGCGACTGAAGCAAAGATGAAAGGAAGTGGTGAGGACTAGTGTTGTGGAGTGATTTGTGTGTGTGCTGGAGTGGAGAGGAATGAGAAGGGGAGAGAAATAGTTGCGATTCTGGTGTCTGAATTGTGGCACAGAGATATGGTTGATTTTTGTTTGTGAGCACTACAATACTATATGATTAAAATTTATTATTTTGAGGAAGGATTAATTAGGGAGGGCTTTAAGTAAGTGGGTATGTGTCGCAATATAAGGGGTCCAGTAGAGGCGAAGACGGGATGTTGAGAGTGGTAGAGAGGAGAGAATTTTTTAATTGAAGATGATCTTAATGACGATTTGGACTGGGTGAGTGTGGGGCTTCAGAATAATTGTGTCGGGGGACTTCGATGGGTGGATAGGTAATTGAAAGAGGGACGGAATAACAGGTGCCCTTGTGGTTGTGGGAGAAAATGAGAATAGTAGGAGGGTGATTGATTTCTATGGAAAATGAGACATGTGCAAGTATTACATTCTTCGATAATAACCAGTCTATCCACAAGTGAGTGTACAAGAGTTGGTGTGGGTAGAGATGGTGTCGAAGGAAAGAGTTCGAATTAATTTGTTTGTTAAGAAGAACAATGTTGCAGTATGTGGTGGAGGTGTTTTAGAATGTAGAAGAAATAAGTGAAGGGATTTGTAGGAGGGAGATGAGGGAAAATGGATTATGGATAGTCATTAAGATTGTTTATTGTAAAAATGGATGGAGGGGAAAAAGATGTTTTTAAGGAGAAGGAAGACAAGTGAAGTGAGTTTGTGGGAGGAAACTGAGGAGTAGAGATAAGTAGTTATTTAGGTGAAGATATGAACACAGGGTTATTAGTAAAAGTATATGAGGGACTTGAAAAGTTATGCCCGATGTATGTTTAAACCCTATGGAACCTATTTGGTGGGCAAAGGTCTGGGAAGACTAAATTAAGTGAGTTTTTGTTTTAGTAGCGTGGGCAAGTTGACAATAGGCATGTTGGGTTGTTAAGAAGTAGCGGAGTGACGCAAGAAGGTCAATAGTGAATGGCGGAATGAAGAGGTGATACCAATGGTAAGAAGGAAGAAAGATATGTGGCTTAATATATACTAAAAACCAATGATGAAATTTCGAAAGAAAGGTGTATGGAAATATATAGGGAAGAAAAGATGAAGGTTAAAAGTTTCAAACTTAGAAGATAAAAAGAAAGAAAAAAAGAGGTAAATGAACAGTTTGTAAAGGGGATGATTGGGAACCTACAATGAAATAGGAAGTTAGTTGAGAAAGGAAATAAAGGAAAGTAAGGAGAAAGCTTGATTAGTATGCAAGAGAAAGTTAAAGAACTGTTAAAAGAACAGGAAAAGAGGAATCTTTATAGAAGTATAGATTAGGAAATAGGAAATAGGAAATAAGAAAGTAAGAGAAATCTTTATTGAAGTATAAATAGGGATGGTGCTTTTGTGACTGACGAGATGGACATGAGTAAACTGCGGAGGAAGCATTTCGCAAATCTGCATAACATTGATGTAGAGGTGATGAATAGGTGATAGTGAATGTGTGTGGCTTTGATGGTGTAAGAGGAAGTAGATATGAAGATGAGGAGTTTAGTAGGGAGGAAGTAATAGGTGGAGTGAGAAAATTTGAAAGAGAATGAGTAAATCAGCAGGTTATACGATGGGAATTACTGGTGGATTGAAGAGAATGAATCAAAGAATGGAAGTGAGATTGTGATTGGCGGGATATGAAAGTTGTGGAACAAAGCCTTTGTGGACGGCATAGTTCCGGAGGACTGAAGAAGAGCTGAGAGATAAGGGTAGCTGTAGAAACTGTAGATGAAGTAGTTTATTGGGTGTTGTAGAAAGATATATGCTGATATTTTGGTTGAAAGAGAGTGTCTAGTGACTGAGGGGTTGATTGTTTAAGAAATAGGTGCGTTTAGAAGTGGTAGAGGATGTGTGGATCAAATTTTTACATTGAATCTTCTTTCGGAATAAAAGGAAGAGAGAAAGAAGAAGAAATGGCTATGACGCTTAGCGCGTACACCAATCGCGATACGAAGAATACGATCGAAAATCACTATTTAGATATGAATAAGTGTGGTTCCCTGAAAATAACGACGTTGTCGAATATTCAGGCCGCGACTGCGATGGCGACGACGACTGGGCCACCTCTTCCTCCGCCGAATCGTCCTCCTCAGCTTCAAAATATTTCCGAAGACGTTCAATCTACGCGCGTTTTCCCATCGGAAAATGACAGCGATTATTCCGAGATATGTTTAGACGTAGGAAGAGAGGGCAACGACGACAACCACGGATCAGATGATAATCTATCTACGGCTTCCACTTCTTTCGAGTACGAAAGCCAGATCGATAATACTTCGAACACGTTAAATTCGGCGTACCAAGCGTCGACGACCTCCGTTGGCAGATCTATCGGTCTCAGAGCAGTCGAGGGAGAACGGAAAGAAAGAAGATTAAAAGAAAACTCGCATCATCAGCAACGAGAAAA